>CM028135.1:334250000-334430000 GCA_016271365.2 Neoceratodus forsteri | reverse complement strand
ACACAGTAGCATGAGTATGACGTACTACCCAATGACCATCAGGTGGACCCTTCCTCTCTTAATTAATCTTGTCTTCAGAATTGCAGGATTCATAGCCTCTGGTCTCCACAGTAGTTCAACTGCACATCAATGTGTTGGAGCTGCAAGCAACTGATTTGGCATAGAAGGAGTTTGCAACAATGATTGTAGGTCAGCTGGTTTGAGTGAATATGGAGAACTCTCCTGCAATGTTTTGTCTATACTGTGTTAACATGGGGGGGGTCACACTAATCCAAACTTTGTAGGGATGCTCTGTTGACTTAAGAGTTGGTCTTCTCTTTGTAGGTTCATCTGGTGGCAACCTATTCCCTTGTGGATTGCTGTAAGCCTCCACCAGCCAGACTAGGATCCTGAAGTTTGGAACATGAACCGTTGTCCACCACATGGAAGGAAGATGTGTCTTCCAATAGGTCATCAGACTGGCCATCAACAAGGTTTTTAAGGGACATATAGTAATCACCTTTTTCCCCACCTCTTCATGAGCCTCCACCTCCATGGAATCTCAGTCAGTACAGAAAAAGCTCTTATTAAAACTGTTGGATTTGTGAGCTCTCTCCCACTTGTCCAGGAGGACAGCCATTCTGGTGGCAATTTCTTTAGCCAGATGGGTTGATAACTTGCCGGTTTTGTCTGTGAATCTTGTTTATTTAGTCTTTAATGAGTATAAGGTGGTTTTCCATCCAAATGTGGTTTCCAAGTTTCACTGAAAGTAATCTTTAGTATTGCTGATCTTTTCCAAAACTAATTATCTATTTAGAGCATTGCATGAATTGGACTTGCAAACTGTACAGTCATACTACTGTGAGAACCTAACAAAATTAAGGAGGGACTCTTAACAGTTGTCTGTGACCTATGCTGACATAGCTAGATGCAGACAATTGGAAAAGCAAACCACTACTAGATGTATCAAGACTTGCACCTTGCATCTATTTCTTACCTTAAATATTAGTGAATCATTCATTTACATGAATTACAATAGAGCTTATGTAAAGGAAATTGTACAATTATGTGTAATAAATCAATATGTGCAGATAACATTTTCTGTCATTACTCTTAAGCAAGAGAATAAGTCCTATTAATGAGAGAGTTTCCACTAAAGCAATTCTAGGATGTTAGCAAAGGACTTACATCTGTTGTATTTAATTATCATTTTCATTTTCCATTTTTTATACTTGTAAACTTGATGAGCATGACTTCCCATTTTCACAAGTGACAAGTTGGTACAGCAAACAACAAAACTTACATTACATACATACATACAAAAACATATTACATTACGTATATACAATCACATGAAACTGTCACAAAACTTCCCCGATCCCTGAAGAATTCTCCGATTGGCTGGTCACTCAGGGCCCTACATCAAATACAGATCCACTTCTCGCTGAATTGGCACCACTCACCTGCTCAAGCCATACTAAATAACCCTCACTTTCAGATTGATCACTGCCCTGTTCCTCTTTCCTTCTGGCCACACCTGAGGAATTGTACTCTGGCTAACTTCCTCCAAGGGGATGAATTGGCCTCCTTTCCCACTCTCCAACTCCAGTTACAGCTTCACAATAAAGACACATTTAAGTTCCTGCAAATGAAAAATGCAGTACTTGCTTTTCTCTGGCCCAAACCCTGGATCTTCCCACCTTCAGAAGATCTATCCTCTGTTCTTCAAGTTGTGGACCAACCACATGCAGTCTCCAGAGTCTACAAACAGTTGCAATCCCTGGACCCGCATCTTTCTTCTGGAATCTGTTACTACTGGGTCCAAGAATTGTCTCTCCCAGTGGAAAGTGCTTTCTGGAAGAATGCCTGGAGCACTGTCTATAAATTTATCAAACAGGACAGACTACGCCTGATTCAGTTCAATATTATGCACAACCTATACTATACTCCGATAAAGCTACATAAAATAGGCAAGCTCCCATCTCCCCTCTCAACTGTATTGCTCTCTTATGCTGCACTTGTTCTTGTCTACTGGCTGAAGGTGGCAGCTGATTGCTATGTGCTCCAATTCCTTGTGGAGTAAGGGTGAGAAGCAGGGAGGTAACGCTAGTTTTAATTTTACAGAAGGTAAGCCACCATTGCCTAAAACGTTTGCCTCCTTACCAGTACATCTTATTGCGGTCCCCTGCCGTACTGCTCTCTCCCGCTGTTTTTGCTGTCTCAACTACAGGGAAAGCTTACTGGAGGAACCCTGTTTGAGGAAGAGATATTTGAGGAGTCTGATGGGGAGACCCGGGAAAAGAAGGCCCACAAGGAATGAAGTGGAGTGGGCTGCTCTGGAGCAGAGTAGGAGTTGAGACAGCACCCTTCGGAAAGGCTGAATAAGAGCGAGAGGTTTTAGCAGTACTGGAGAGACTGAATTATCTGTCATCTCCTCTGTTGAAAATCATCTGAGAGTGCCTGAATGTGCTGGCTACCGAATAAAGCTAAAAGCTAAAATTCTGGAAAGGCCAAAGGCTGGAGAGTTAAGTGTTATATGCATATGAATAATAGGGGCAAAAGATCATACCATAGCATAATTCTATCTATAATCTATCCATGATCTTGTTTTTATATGCATCATCTGTGTATTTCATGCTAGGGAGGGCAATGTTTTTACGTTTTCTATGTCTCTTATGCTGGAGTTTGGTAGAGATTGGCTGATTTGCCCTTGATTTGCACCTGCTATTGCTTCCTTTTGGGGAGACCATTTGGGAAGATTTGATACATACGTATTTAATGAATTTAAAGCAGTATAGTTTTAGATAAAAAAAATTTTTTTTATCAGTTTAAAAATTGTTGCCACCAGTTCAGTGTTATGTCAAGAGTCAGGTGAATGCTTTAGTTATTTAAGCACTCGCCTTGCTCAGATGGGCACAGACGTTGATGCTGCTGACACTATTTCCACTGGTGAATGCTGAGAAATGCTGAAGGGAGTTGTGGGCATTGTACCTTGCTTTTTTTTGAGATTTTCTAATTTTTTCCTTGTACGCTATTGTATGCCACTTTGCTATTCCACTCTCCCATTTTTATAGCCTCTCCCTGAGCCTCTGGATACATTTTTGTGTTCGCCATGACTTTAATGCCACAGTGGGCTTTTTTCTGATGGTAGCTGTAAGCTGCAAGACAGACTGAGCTACGGTCCTTTTTTCTGTCTATGTAAGTGGTGTTCTGTTTGCTGCATGGTGTTATATCCTTTAATGCTGGTTAGATGGCTATTGCTGCATGGATATCTCATGGCCAGAAGAACACTGTGAAACATGTGGTAGAAGGGAAGCTTATCAACCTTATCTGAAGCTGCAATTGAAAATCCATAGGAGATAGTAAAAGAAAGTAAGTGCTCCTTTGCTTTGATGTTCCCCCTCCCTTTTTCCCCCTTGCTGTGTAAAATTGGTTGAGGGGCTGTGGGTGCCTTAGGAGCTTTAGGAATTCTAGGAGTTCTAGAAGCTCTGCTCAAGAGCCCTTGGCTTCTCACACAATGACCATCTAACCATAATTATAAATAAGAGCATAGATAACGGTGTTTGAGTAATATCTGCTTTAGAACTGTGGATGTGTTTTAGCTGTGTACTGGCACTGTATTGTGTGTATCTGGGGAGAGTGGCATTAAGACTATTGTCCTTCTTTTCTGCTTTGTCTTCCCAGTGCTCTGTGTAGGACATATATGGGACAATTTTGGGAACTGCCTTGGGAACATTATTGAAGTACATACATCTGCACAGGAAAACATATGGATTCTGGGAAATTTGGCTGAACAGATGATTATAAGACAGGAAAATGCAAACATCTAAAGGTGGATTTAAAGCCAATTAATCTGTGGAGAAAGGAGGAAAAGAAGAAATTCAGCACTTTTATATAACTTACGATCTGAGATTTTTTGCAACCTTATTAGCTGTATAGCTGCATTAACTGTATTGGAAACTTTGATTTTATACATCTTAATATGTTCTTGATCTAGTAAGTAGCTAGATATGTAGTGTACACTAATCAAGAGTGAAGAAAGTGTGGTTTAAACTTCTGTGGGTCTGTAAGATCTAATCTAACAAGAATGTAGATATGATAACAAGGCAAGCTAAACTTGAGATGGAAAGGAATATTAAAATCAGAAACCTTGCTATGAAGGGGAAAAATCAGACAAAATTAGTGGTAAAGAAAGGAAGATTACTAGCTATATATTAGCACCAGGGGATCAAATTAACCTGGTAGGGAGAAGAGAGGTGCTGATAATTCAGAGTTCAAGGCAGATACCTCTAACTACCTCCCCAGTGAAGGACAGCATTAACACACAAGTGTCTGAGTACCCATTATTACAACAGATTAGAAAAATGGAAAAAGAATCAGTAAACAAGGAAGACCTAGAACATGAGGAACAAGAAATTTCATACAACAGCCAGACTAAGACTGGATTGGTGACTGTGGAGAATGAGAGTGTGGGAGTGCCTAGAACTGGGTCAATACTGGAGTTAGATAAGGAGGAGGGGCTGGACTCCTATTTGAACCAGTCTTAGGCCTTTATTACCCCTTATACTAATAGATTGCAATTAGATCCACCATCCAAGTGCACCCCAGAACTTACACATATATGGGAAAGTAAAAGGAAAGATTATGACTGTGACTGTTCTTCTCCTTCCTCCCCTTTATTGGGAGGGTTTGAAAGGGAGAAAGCAACTAAACATACGCAAGAACAGTTAAAAGGCAGGGCCAAGGGGTTTCTGATATAGGAGGAGGAAATGGAAATAACTGGGAAGAATTGAAAGCAGAAATTGCATATGGCAACAGTATTCAATTAGAGATATTGGCCTTGTTAAAGTATAACATGAGTAAGACTACTGATGAAGTAAATATGTCAAGCGGTATCTCATCTCAAAGCAAACAAAAATTTAGAAATGAAGATAGAAAGAAGGGGAAAAAGAATACAAAAAAGTCTATAAAGTCTATTAAAGAAGTAACAGAAGAAGTTGGTAGGAAAGAAGAAATGAAAATACAAGAGCTAGTAAAGCAATTAAAAATACAAAACAAATAGACACAAGAAAGAGATGAGATAAAAAGAAAAGGAAAAGAAAAAGTGAATAAAGAAAAGGATAAAGAAAAGAGAGAAGGAGGGCATTTCCTGCCAACAAGTCTCAAAAACAGACAGTAGACATGGAGAAGGAAGGAAAAAGGTATATATAGAAGGGAAATATGGAATATTAACTCCAATATATGTGCCCCCTGACCTAGTAGAAATTAGAAAACCTGAAGAAACCTGACAGCAAGAAATGGAAAGAGAAATGCTCTCAAAAATCAGTTAGTAAGAGATGAAGAGAAGAAAAAGAATGGTGAGAATAATGAAAGGGGTGTAGAGTTGACTCCCCAGATGACAGACCTAGTGATAAAAGAGGAAAGAATCAGAAAGGGATTAACTAACCCCACAGTTTTCTTTAGAGGAATACCTAAAACAAAGAATGAAAACCTAACCACTCTTAAAATAGCAATACATAACATCTGTAAGGGCTTATTAGGAAATAAGTTCAAGTGGTCTGATATTGCCTCAGTGTATAGATATTACACAGGGAAAGAAAAGGGCTGGGTATGTCTGGTTACTCAGAAGATAGATATAAGATAGCTGATCCTGGAAGCAAAATCAGATCTTCAAAAATTGGGGGTAAAAGCTGAAACAACAATATGTACAAAGGAGGGAGATAGGATGGGAGATAATAAGGCAAATAATAGAACAGACAGAAAAAATACTGAAATGAGGAATCAGGAAATGGATATTTTAAGTAGGAAAGGGTAGATATAAAGCAGAATAACACACTATATGGGACCTATGCAAAAGGAACATTCGCTCCAGGATAGAAGCTTACAAGAGGTTGAAGAAAGAATAATCAGAGGGCAGAAGGTTAGAGGATCCAGGATAAATAGCAGCTGGGTATTAGAAAACGAAGATAGTACAGTGATAGACCTATGCCAAGAATCTATGAATGTGACAAGGGGGAATAGATTCTACCCTTTGGAACCTGAAGTAGTTCTCAATTGACTAAGCAAAGAAAAGAGAGATATTCCACAACAGAACCAAAAGGGCTTAGTAATAATATCTTGGAATATTGCAGGGCTAGGGGATGAAGATAATGACTGGTGGAATTTAATATCAGAATACCCAATAGTCCTATTACAGGAAACATGGGTAACCAACCCTAGGGGATATACCTTTGAAGGATTCCAAAGTTGGGGAGTACCTGCTCGAAAACTTTAAACTTATGGTAGGCCATCTGGAGGAATATGTACTTTGGTAAAAACAGGTTTAGGCCTAGAAGCTGAATGTGTGGTAAGGAATGAAGTTCATAATATTTTAGGAATAATCCTTTATAGTAATGGTAAACTTACATGTATAATACTAAATGTTTATGTGATACCTAAAATGATCACAGCTGAAATTGGCACAAAAATGGAAATCCTACAGGAGACTTTATTATATATGCAAGCGCAATTTCCAGGCACTGCTATCATTTGGGGTGGGATCTGAATGCAAGAACTGGGTTCCTTACTAAGGAGCCCTGTAATAGCTGGAGCCTGGATGATGCATTAGAAATTCCCATAAGTTCATCCAGAGACTACAAAGTGAACAAATGTGGTCAGTAATTGTTGAAAGTATTGAAAACTACAAGTGTGAGAATTGTAAATGGTAGGTGCTGTGGAGATAGAGAGAGAAAATGCACCTATCTGGGTAAGAAAGGAGGTAGTGTCCTTGACTATTTTGCAGCTGATATATATTCTTTTGGTAAAACTGAAAGGATGGATATACTTGAAATTTGGTATAGTGACCACTTCCCATTAGTTCTATCACTGGCTCAGTCTGTTACTGGAAAATTGAGATTAGAAAATAAAAAGATCTTACATAAGGCAAATGAAAATATGCTTGTGATTAATAAAAAGAGAATTAAATAGACATTAGAAACACAAGCAAGGGTCCAAGCTCTTATACAGGAAAAACCCATCCAGCAAAGGAAAAAAGAAAATATTTAATTTTCTGAGGGTGAGATCAAAAAGTGTGGTAGTCTGTGGGGACAACTTAAAAATCAAAATCAAAATGGATATCTAGAGGCAAGTGAGCATTTTGGAGCCTGTGAGTGAATGGTATTAGTTAAATTAAGTGAGTAAATGGCACATAGGAGAATGAGGCCTACAAATGAGGAGAGAGGAATAGCTAAATGGTACAATAGAAAATGTAGAAAAGTCAAAAATAGGATGGCCAGGCAGGGAAGAAGATTTAAAAGTACAGGAGAACTACAACATAGGATTGCTTATATTTATTTAAGATGTGAATATAGTATTTTAATAAATAGTAAAACACGGAAATATTCAGATGCCCTATGGCAGCCCTTGCAGGGCTCAATAGCAGATAAGGACACAAAATTGTTCTGGAATTTAGTAGCATATGGAACACGTAATTTAAGACTAAATATTGATGCACATATACCACCAGAAATGTGGGTTACACTCTTTTGAAAAATGTGTAGAGCAGACACCATCTCAAGCCCTGACGGTGGGCATAAAGAGAAACATAGGAGGAACCCCTACTAAAAATGAAGGATGGTATGATTTCACAACAGAAGAAGAAGAAGCACTGGCAATAAAAGCTCAAAGAAAGAATAAGGCACTGGGGATGAGAAGCTGAGATTTGCCATTCTGACCCAGGCTGGTAGGCAGAGTTATTGATGACAGAAAGAATACCCCGGAGTTGGAATATGGGACTGATTGTAGCAATTCACAAGAAAGGGAGAATCGAAAACCCATGTAACTATAGACCAATCACCTTGCTAAATATTACTTCCAACATTTTCTCTAGACTTTTATTAGCCAGACTGGAGTGGTGGGCTGAGGAAAATAAAATAATATCACTATTTCAATCTGGATTCAGACAACAAAGATCTACATTAGACCCAATGTTTACCTTGGTTCACTTAGTAAACAAATATATAAAAAAGAACAAGGGGAAATTGTATGCAGCATTTATTGATATTAAAGCAGCATTTGATAGTGTAAATAGGAACTTTCTGTGGGAAATACTAGAAAGTAAAGGGCCAGAGAGAAAATTATTGGATATAATTAAACTCCTCTATACCGACACCAAGGTATCAATAAGATACAGCAAAGATGAAGCCTGTATGGATCCTGTAGAAATTAAGTTTGGGGTTAGACAGGGATGCCTATTGCCACCGAAACGTTTCAATATCTATATTGAAACAGTAATAGAAATTTGCAGGAAGTTGACTCTTACCCACCTAGAATAAGTAATTTACCAATAAGGATAATGTTATATGCTAATGATGCAATTATTTTATCACAAGCTCCCTTGGGCTTGAAAATGGCCCTAGCATTGGTTACAAACACTCTAAAAGGGATTGATCTTGAGTTAAATGTCGAGAAAACAAAGATTTTGGTCCTTGAAAATGGAAACTAAAAACCTAAAAAATGGGTAGTGGAAAATAAGAATTTTGAGGAAGTAAACCTACATTGTTACTTGGGGGTCTGGTTTACCAAGAAGCTAACTTGGAAAATACATCTTCAGAAGATGAAATAAAAAGCAACTAGATCTCTCCAGACAATAGGCAGATTTGCCAATACTTATGCCCAGAACTCGTATGTAGCACAAATGAGGTGCATGAAGGCAAAAATAAATGCGCAGCTTCTTTATGCCTTGGAGATCTGGGGACTTCTATGTATATTAAAAAAATTAGAGGTAATTCAAAATCAATACCTTAAAAAACTCCTAGGGGTTTCAGTGAATACCCATAGTGCCATGGTCAGGGCAGAGACTGGAGTATGTTATATTAAAACTAGTGTAGGAAAAAGAGCAATAAACTTCTGATCTCACAATTGCTCCTCTAATGTGCCTAAGTTATGTGCACGTTTGCTTTTGGAGGAATGTGAGACAGTTTACAGGGGGACAGATATGTGGATTGTAAAACTAAATTCCGTCATAAATAAATTGGGCCTTGAAAATAATTATATTTTGCATCCAGTAAGGGTATACTCTTATTTAAAAAATCAGGCTATTCAAAGATTGGAAGATGTGGCAGTTACACAAGATCTAGAACTTATACATGACTCTGGGGAGGGGAAGTTATACAAAAATATCAAAAATGTATTTTCAACAGAAAAATACCTTTTATTTTGTGGAAACGCAAAACAAAGAAAGGCCCTAGCCAGATTTAGGATGGAACAAGTTGATTATGGATTAAGTTATAAGGCTGGAGGGGTGGCTGTGCCAACTTCGTGCTACTGTAATGAAAATAGCAAATGGGAAGTATCACACATAATTTTCAAATGTTCTGTTTTTGATAATGTAAGGAAAAAATGGATACTCCTCATGATGGATCAATTAGAAGGGGAAAAAAGTTGGGACAAGACTCTTAGTATATTTAAATCAGCACATGAACCTGTAATGTTCGCACTTGCAAAATTTGCACAATTTGTCTTACAGTATTTAACTAGGAAACATAACATAAAGAGCTAATTATTTAGGGGGAAAACGGAAATGAAACAGCCAAATGTGGCCTTGCCTGAGGCTATTTTGAGGGTTAAAAGGGTTGTGCAATAGTTATAAAGTATATGCATAACTGTAAAGGAAATTTATGATATTCTTCTTTCTAGACTAGGTCTTCCTATTGCATGTTTTTAATGATTTCTTATGTTTATGTTCTCCTAGCTACATGTAACAAAGAGCTATTTATATACATGTTGTTTTAATAAACTTGAAACGTGAACATATGTTCCCGTTGTAAAGACGCCCCGGGGTCATTATACCACCTTCTCTGGAGCTGCCCTAAGTCCCAAGCCTTCTGGAGCTCCATAAAGCAACTTCTAGATCCTCTCTTGGGTCTGGAACCTTTATTCACTCTGGAATGCTGCCTGTCAGCTTTATATCCTAGTGGAACACTCAGGACAAGGAAAGCTCACCTTGCCCTGGTGGCCTCCAACCAAAGTTAGTAATGAAGGAGAACTCCCTCCCTCAGTACTAGAGTGGAACCATGACGCCTTGCTTGCAATCCAGCTGGAAAAGCATATAGCAAGTATGCAACACAGACTTCATACCTTCTAGGACACATGGGAGACCCTTTTGACCCTGATCTCCCTTTGGAAGTCATAAACCAGTTATTTGCCCCAACCGCTCCCCTTATAACCCTTTTCCTTTTGATTGAGGTGCAGACTTTTGGGGTGGGGGGGTTGTGGTGAGGAAGGGGGCGTTTAGTGTTGTTTGTCTTGTTGTTTTATTAAAAGTATATGCAGCTTCCTGTCATATTTCTGATGTACCCAGTACTGTTTGCTGCTTAAAACTTAATAAAGTATATTGAAAAAAAAAAAGAAACTGTCACAATTACATGAAAATTACTGTAGAACTGTTTATTCTCATGCAAGTTATATTTAGTGCATGGCACTAATCAGCTGCAATTGCACAAATTTACTTTCACACTGCAATTAGCTCCTAATTTATGCCCATTAAAATATGCAATTTGGGCTAATTGGTGGCATTTTATTTTAGTGCAGTTATCACTTAAGCGAATATAGCTATAATTATTTTACATCAAATATAAACTGATCTACAGTACTAGAGAACACAAGGCAATTTTATTTATATGGTACCCATTCCTGAAGGCTCTGGGTGCTTCACAGTAAAACAAAGAAATCCAACAAAATTCCTTATAAATAGCATTACAATTAAAATGATATTCCACAAAAATTATACAGCAGTGCCAGATCCAAAACTCAATATAAATAAATGTATCTTACAATGTGATTTAAATAAAGTCAGGGATGGTGCAGCTCTCACTTCCTGGGGAAGGGCATTCCATAGGAGGGATGCCAGGCCACTCTGAATGCCCTGTTTCCAGGGCACTTCAAATGGGATCTGGGTATTAGCAAGAGCTTCACCTCTGCTGACTGAAGGGGGCAGCAAGGAATGTAAGGAGTCAGGAGGTTTTTCATGTAGCCTGGATCCAGACTGTGCAGGGCCTTGTAAGTTAACAAACACACCTTGAAGTTAATGCACCACCACACTAGCAACCAGTGCAGAAAACGTAGAACCAGCAAGATATGCTCGAACTGAGAGGTCCCAGCGACCAGCTGGGCTGCACCATTCTGGACCAGCTGCAAGCGAAGCAGCAGCTTCGAGGATAACCCAAGGTATAGAGCATTACAATAATCCAGTCTAGACATAACCAGGGCATGCACCAGGGTTGTCAGATCAACCAGTTCCAGAAAGGGTTCGATCTGGGAGATGTTCTGGAGATGGTAAAAGCCACTGTGGACAGCAGCTGACACTATCCTAAAATCAGCATGGAGACCACAGTTATCCCCTGATTCCTCACCCTATCTATGGCTCCAAGCATTATGCCATCCAAGGAGGGAAGGTCAGCACCACCACTCATCATTGTCGAACTGGATCGATCCAGCTCCACTAGTAACACCTCCATCTTCAGTGGATTTAGTCTGAGCCAGCTGGCCACCATTCAATCCTGAATTTGCCTAAGGCACTCTATCAGTTCCAGGAGAGCTGTATCATCATCAAGCACATAAGATACATATAGCTGGGTATCATCAGCATACCAATCAAAATCCAAACCATAGTGTCTAATGATCTTCCTCAGTGGCAACATGTACACAATGAACAGCATGGGAGATGTAATTGATCCCTGAGGCACACCACAACAGAGTGCAGCACTACTTGAGATTAAAGAACCAAGTGATACCTGCCAGATAGGTAGGATTCGAACCACCACAACACTGTACTTGCAAGTCCTACATAATGCCTCAAGCAAGCCAATAGCACCCTATGGTCCACTGTGTCACAAGCCAAAGACAGGTCAAGCAGAACAAGGATGGAAGCAGTGCCCACTATCCCTTGCCAGGAGGAGATCATGGTGCACCTTGACTAAGGCTGTCTCTGTACTATGATGTGGCCAGAAACTGGAATGGAAAGGCTCACAGATGTCATGTTTCTCCAGGTTTTGTTCCAGCTGTACCACCACAACCTTCTTAACTTCCCTACAAAAGGAAGGTTTGAGAGAGAGCTGTGATTTAAGAGATCATCAGGGTCCAAAGATGGCTTTTTAAGGAGGGGCCTCACCACTGCCCTTTTCAAGGTGGAGGGAAAAATCCCCTTTCTCAGCAAACACCCAATGATCTTCACAACAATCAGACAAAGCTTCCCCCCAGCACTCTAAACGAAGCTGGCTTGTTCCAGAATTCAATAAACAATAGCTGGGGTGCAGACCAGAAACTACCCAGAGGACATCATCCGCCAACACCTGCTCAAACTCCATCCACATGGACAGATTACCACTGCCCATCAAAGACTGGACACTGACAGATGATTAAGAGCCACTTGAGGATATCAGAGCATGAATGGAAGACACCTTGTTCAGAAAGAATTGGTTAAACTTATCATATTTATCTGTTGAAAAGGCTCTGCAGGACTGCAGACAGGCTGGGTTTAATAACCTGTCCACAGTATAGAAGAACTAAGCATGTCAGTTCATTCCAGCAGCAATCACCTGTGACTGGAATGCTGACTTTTCCAAAGTGAATACTGCCGATACTCATTGTAATGAGCACACAGCACCAATTTGTCCTCCTCTGACTGCAGCCTCCATCAACAATGCTCCAACTACCACCCCTTTGTCTTCAACCTCCTCAGATCACAATCAAACCATGGTGACCTGTGGTGGAAAATCAAGGAGTCAACATGAAGATGTGCTAGGCAGTCAAATGCCATAATAAGAGCCATGTTATAGCCCTCCACAACCGCCTCTGCTCCCACTGTCCAGGCCATCTCCACGCTCAAGATGTAAAACACCTCTAGGATTCTCTGAGGCTCCAGATTATGAACAAGGTGGTAGCTGACCATCTCCACAGGAGCAGTTAAACAGGGCACCCCACAAAGAAACTGCACAACATGATGATCCGACCAAATGACCAAATCAACCTTGAAATGACTAACATCAAGACCCAATGAGAAATTCAGTTCCAAGGCATGGCCTTGCTGATGGGTGCCAGTGGCAACTGCCTGCATGAAGCCCAGTGAAGACATCAGCTAGAGGAAATGCATTCCAAACAGAGAAGTTTCATATCAACCCAAGCACTGAAGTCACCCAAAACAAGAAATCTAGGCCACTATACCACCAGGTCGGCTATGAAACTCTTTAGTTCCTGCAAGAATTTGTTCCCATTCCCCAGACACCGGTATATGAGAAAGATCTTGCACCCTGTACCCGGCCCACCTTTCACTGCCATGCATTCAAATGATCTGATCTCTCCCATGGGGTGCAATGTCATTCCAGTACAGATCTAAAGCATATGGCTACCCCGCCACTCCTGCACTTCCATCTAGGACAATGCACCACAGAGGAACCTGGAGGAGAGGATGCCTTGAGCATGGGACCCAAGACATCTCCCAGCCAGGTCTCTGTGATCCAAATCAAATTTCCCAAAGGAATCCACAATGAAAGTCTCCTTCATGATTCTTAAGAGATCTGGTGTTACAAAGACCTATCCTAAGTGGAAGGGCAGAGTCAGCTGGTCCATTGGGTATCTGCTGATCAGAAATCTCAGGAGTCCAGGGAACAGGAATTAGGCAAAAGGGACACCTCGCCTGGTGAGATCTACCCCTGGGCACCTCCTTGACTTAACTGTCCTGATCCTGCCCCCATCCACCCTCATAGCTAAACTACATTTTCAGCAGTGACCCCAGGATCACCAACCCTCTGTAGTGATCAGTCACTGCTGCAGGCAGGGTACAGGGGAGCCCCCATAAAGGGACACCACTCCAGTAGCTGCTCCATGGAGTAGGCACGGTAAGGCCTGGATGCTTTATTACACATATTTAAACAATCCTACCAAAGATAAAAGAAATGAATAACCAGCTCCCTCATACTACATTAAATCAAAACACCCCACTCCCACACAACAAAACCTTAAAATCACAAAAAACTGTGCACTCACACTTCCATTCAACCCAGATTAAACTATACACATGAAATCCTAACTCTAAACAGTTACACCACCCACACACTCAAAATTATTGTCCCAATTCTAGAAGAGTAATGCCTGGCATAACCACACTTGCGCCAAAAAGATTGATGCAAGTAGCAAGTTACACCAGCAGTTGCAACATGCGGTATTCTACAAAGTGACCTGCGACATGCAACAGGCCCCTTGCACAAAGTGGAGTTACG
This sequence comes from Neoceratodus forsteri, assembly GCA_016271365.2. Classification (NCBI taxonomy): domain Eukaryota; kingdom Metazoa; phylum Chordata; order Ceratodontiformes; family Ceratodontidae; genus Neoceratodus; species Neoceratodus forsteri. Next base: position 334,415,766 of record CM028135.1, on the reverse strand, counting down.
CGAGCACATACTCTCTAACCCTCCTGCGACATGGCGCTAGGGGGATTTATGGCAACAGTTGTGCCCCTATTCTGGAAGGGCAGCAACTAAGTCCCCAATGTTGAGATTCTACAAGAACCCCCAGAGGAGAACCGTCAGCATACACATTAAACCCAGCATTTAGCTGGCGTAACTTCATCACATATACGCCCCAGAATTTCATGGAACCCACCAACAGCCCAACATACAATCCATGTGCCCTCCCATGCCCAGAAAACCTCTGAAGTTGCTCCATAGTATGCATCGCACCATGGACCCCCAATCCCTAAACAGGTCATGCTCCATGAAGCATACACACCCAGACCCCTGAACAGTAAAAGTCCGAAGGCTGCGCACATACCTCATGCCCTTGAACCCCCACTGCTAAGCAGCCTGCGAGGGCAGCGCTGTCCACTCCCAACCATGCCCAGACCCTGAGACACAGTGCCTAAACGGTAATTACCACACAACTAACTCCAGGTAGTCTAGTGGCCCCACCCCCACCCAGCAGTGCCAATCCACCCAGAACCCCCACCCATCCAAGCCAGCGACTGGCACAGCCACCTCTTGCTTCCGGCTGGCCATGACTGAGTTCCGTGGAGCACTTACTGTATAGATAAACTTAAAAATGAATGAATACTCATTCATTTTGAGTGTCTATACAGTAAGTGCTCCCTATGGAACTCGATCCCGCTAACTAACCCGTGGAAGCAAAAGCCAAAATCACAAAGGCGCAGGTGAAGTGCTGAAATGAACTAACTCAATGATAAACCTGAACTACCAAGTATCACCCTTATGTAAGTCCCATTTCAAGGGGGAAATCGAATGCGTGTACACTGTACATGCTGTGCAATACAAAGTCGCATGGCACTCCTGTGAACAAACTGGCCTCATTATGCACTATGGTGCATGCAGGGGCAATCAACCATAAGAAGGCAGAATTCCTGTCCTGGGAGATTGCTGCCAGGAGGAACCGACCAACTGTGCTCTTTCGGGCTGTGGACAGGCTTCTTCATCCTTCCTGTCTACAGTCGAAGGTAGCCTTTTCGAATGCATTGTGCGATGAGTTTGCTCCGTTCTTCTCGGACAGGGTGTCTGCCATCAGGCAAGGGGTTCCGCCAGTGGACCAGAATCTGGCCGACAGTGATTGCCATGGGCTGCCGGAGAGCACTCTGCCTGTTTGGGGTGAGTTTAGACTGGTGGAGGTGGCTGAGGTCATTGAGATTGTCTCCAAGCTTCAGCACACCTTTTGTAAACTGGACTCAGTGCCAACTCGTTTCTTAATGAGATGTGTTGACTCTGTTGGCCCGGTGTTTGCCCTGATTGTCTGGTGTTCCTTGTCAGAGGGGGTCTTTCCTGATGTCTTGAAGGAGGCATTGGTGAGACCCCTTCTGAAAAAACCATCGTTGGACCCCGACGTCAAGGCAAATTACCGTTCTATCTCCAATCTTCCATTTTTAGGTAAGATTGTCGAGAAGGTGATGCGCTTCAGCTTGAGGAGCATCTAAGTGACCCATAATCTTTATGAACCACTCCAGTCTGAGTTCCGTGCAAGGCATAGCACAGAAACTGCACTAGTTCAGGTGCACAGTCAGCCTCCCATAGGGCTAGAATCAAGGAGGAGACAATTCTTGTTCTCCTCGTCTCTCTTCAACATTGAAACCACGGTGGACCATCAAAGTTACTTGACGCCTAAGGGAATTCTGTGGACTTGCTGGCTCTGTCATCCACTGGTTTGAGTCTTTTTTATCCAACAGGAGTTAGAGGGTAGTGATGGGAAATTTCTCCTCCTCCCCTGACCACCTGTTGTGCGGAGTTCCCCAGGGTTCAGTCTTGTCACCGATGTTGTTTGCCGTGAACTTGCTACCCCTGGGAGAGCTCATTAGGAAGTACAGCTTGGGTTTTCACTGCTATGCTGGTGATACCCAGCTGTACTTTTCCTTTGCCCCTGGAACATACTGTGCAGTAGAAGTGCTTAACAGCTGCCTTGCTGAAATCAATGACTGGATGGCCTCCAGCTGGTTGCGACTAAACCCCAGTAAGACGGAGGTACTGGTGGTGGAGTCGAACAGAGGACATGATAAGTTGGCCTCTGGTGCAGAGACAGGACTTTGCCTTGGCTCTATACCATTGAAGGCCTGCTCTAGGGTGCGTGATCTGGGTGTTATTCTTGACAGTGGTTTGACACGTGAGTTTCAGTTGGCCTCCGTTGTGCATACTAGCTTTTATCATCTGAGGAACATCGCCAGGATCAAGCCCTTAGTTCCGCCACTGGACCTCCCCACTTTGGTGCATGTCTTCATGACGTCCAGGCTTGACTACTGTAATGCATTCTATCTCGGGGTCTCTGAGGGTACCCCTGCGCCGACTGCAGCTGGTGCAGAATGCGGCAGCGAGGTTGTTGACAGGACAGTCTAAATAGTGTCATATTACTCCGGTGCTGCGTCAACTGCACTGGCTGCCGGTTAGGTGGAGGGTCCTCTTTAAGGTGGGTTTGCTCACCTTTAAGGCCCTACACGGCCTGGGCCCTGGCTACCTGAGTGACCTTCTTTCACATGCTGTCTCAGTCCGTTCCCTCTGCTCCTCTTCTAGGGGCCTCCTTGTGATTCCCAGGATGTGGCTAAGAACTTCTGGTGACAGAATATTTAGTGTCACCGCCCCCCCATCCTGTGGAATTGCTTCCTTTAGTCGTTAGGGAGGCCCCGTCTGTTGAGGTTTTTAAGGCCTGCCTCAAGGCATTCTTGTACGATCAGGCATTTCTGGACTATGTTTTATAGTTTATATTGTTTATAAAAAAAAAAATTTTTAAGGTTTATTTTAGTTTTAGAGATTTTAAACGTAGCTGTAGCTGAATGAAGCAAATTGTGTTTTAACTTGTTTGGAGCAGTGTATTTAATTGATTATTACTGTGCTGTGCTGTTTTTATTTGATTGATGTACGGCACCCAGAGCATCCGAGATGGGCGTCTTCTTAAATAAAATTTGCCTTGCCTTGCATTGCCTTGCCTGTTGGGGACGGGGGAACCTTGGTGGCATGACAGTGGGTAGGGGGCCTCTAGGCCTATGGGGCTCCACCAGGATCGGGCATGGGGGGAGAGGGGCACTTACGACTTGCAGGATAGCGGCTGCAGCTTGTGATGTCCTCACCAGTTACGCCCTCTGTTCGGCGTACCTGGCTGTATGTCGCAAGGCGCAGGACTTAAATGCGGGGACCCTGCCCCTTCTAGAAAAGGGCACAGGGTCCATGTCACAGCTGCATTTGGCGCAAGTCACTTTTGGCGGCCACTTGCACCATACTTCTAGAATCCCGCCCCTTACCTATACAGAAAGAACTAAAGTAAATCTAGCTTAATCAGCAGAATGAAGCTCCACGACAGTCTATTATGTAAAATTTGAAACAGAAAAGAAAAAACTTAACATTTCTCACATATGGCTCTATTTATGAAAGCCTATGTGCAGTGTAAGGATGGTGTGTAGGCATTCCAATCCCCAAATGACACGTGGCACAGCCCTGTGCACCACCTGTGGCATTCACTCATGGGTACAGTAGTGCCCTTCGTACCAGATCCCACACCAGCCGTGGGGCACCATGCCAAGGGTGGGATGGGGACATGACAGGGGGTGCCCGTGGTAGCACAAATTCATGGAGGCACTTACATGCCACACCGGTGCTGGACAGTTCTGTGTGGAGGTCCTGCTGTAATTGTCCTGCATGGTTGCACACACACCATTGCACACTGGCCATCGGCACTGGCATCGGGACCCCTGACGCACTGTTGCCCAAGTGCACTGTGCTGTTTGGGTGGGCTGGGGAAGTGAACATATCGGCAATCACCCCATGGTCATACCCTGTGGGGTACGTGCCATCCTAGTAGCCCATGCCTGGCCATAGAAGGGATCCACTGTGGGGACCAGGATGAGCATCCTATTGGATGCTGCCCTGCTTCTGCACCAGCAGGTTCCTCTGCCATGTGGCTGCACATTGGGGGAGCAGGACTGCAGACAGGTGGGTGGTGGTCATGAATGCCAACCGGTGCATGCCTGTGCCAGAGTGTGATACTGCCTGGGCGGGTTTCATGTGTTTTGCACGTAAGACCTGCCCATACGTGAATAGAGCCCATAGTGCCCATCAAGTCCAGCAACTCAAACAAATTATACCAAATTTTATTAAGCAACAAGTAAGCAATAAGACACGACAGGGTGTTCATTATGGTGAAGCAATCGCACACCTCAAGTTGTGTTGTTATGCATGAAGCACAGCCCAGTGCTATTAAATGCACCTCAGAAGTGTGATTATATCACTATAATGGCACATCCTGGAGTGTCTTATTACATTTCTACAATTGTATTTAAATATTTTATGAAGAGACTGTTTTCAAAGGATAAAAACATGACCTTTCATTGATATATGCTTCATTTTAATTTTGAGAACAAAATATAGTCCATAGTCAATTAACGGGGGGCGGGGGGGGGAGCTAAAAACAATAAAAGACAATGAAAACTATGTGTGGAATGCAGCATTTGTAATAGAAATGTGTTCCGAACCTAAAGCAACAGTGCAACAAAAAATGTTTTTCCAAACAAGTTAGTTTCAGCTACAATTAATAAAAATATTTGCATGCCTGTCAAATGTACTGGTCTAGGTACCTCCTATGCTGCACACCGTAAGTCTTCTTTTTATTTTCTCAATCCAAACCCATTGCCAGGTCTACAATTAAGGAGGCAGTATAGCACAGTGGGTTAAGGCTATGAGTTGCAGATCTGGAGACCTGGGTTTGAATCTCACAGCTGCCTACAGTAGGTGCATACTGTGTGATCCTGAGCAAGTCACTTAACTTCCTTGTGCTCCCAGGTCACATCTGGAAACAAGCTTTGGCTTAGTGTGCTACTCCTGGTTAAACAATGTTCCCTTCCCTACAATGGCATTTCAATGCAAAATGTGGCAGCCATCTTTGTTTTTTGAGGAAAAAAACTAAATGAAAACTTTTCTAAAATACTCAGATTTTGGTGGAATTAGAAATGTTTACCACAAAATAATACTGGAAGATGCCTGGAATCTTTTATAGTGAAAAAATGGTACGGTAAATGTTTTGGCTGGATGTCATTGCACTTTTGTTTTAAAAACTTGCCAGTGGCCCATCGGTGCAGTGGTTGGATTTCCGCCTGCGACACCAGGGACCTGGGTTTGGGAACAGACTCAGGTGCTGGGGGGCTGGCCAGGGAGAGATGGCTCAAGCGTCAGATGACTGCTTGCCTTCTCTTGGGGGGAGGGTGGAGAAGAGTCCTGGCACTTGCTGACACCTGGCGGAGGCTGGGGGTACAGTGATGTGCGGGGGCCCAAGAACTAAGAGGGTGTGGTGAGCGTCAGGCATAAGCCTTGACGTTAGTGGCATGCCATGCCCTGGGGAGCAAACCGGAAAAAGCACTTCACGGCCGACAGGATGACGGCCGCCAGCTCCTGCTGCCATGAGTCCTTGGGCAGACCATGAATCACTCCCAGCAGCACCCGGGGCAAGTACTGTGCTGGCCACCCCACCAGTGTCTTCCCCCTTGGAGGAGGGGGACCCACCCAGTGAAAGGTTACATCCAGGGGTTACCTGGAGAGCTGCAAATGTGGGGGTGATGAGGTGGCTGTACTGAGGCAGTGTGGCTTGGAGGGCATAGGATGGTCTGAAGGAGAGGCCAGCCCAGAGCTGGGAGGAGCATAAATAGATATAAAAAAAAACAACTGCCAGACTGTTTTTGTTGGGGATGGGGGTTGATTTCTCCTGAAGACAATTATACATGATTCAAATGTATGCACTTTTATAAACTTCAAGAATATAAGCAGGGACTTCCGGTGACGTCAGAGACCGACATGGTAGCCTGAGCTCCTTGCTCTGCTGCCCATCTACCATAAACACTGAAAATCGCCTGAACATCGATGGCATCCCCGGCTAAACAACACAGGAATAAAGCAGGGAAGCTTCATATAACCCCTGCTCAGAAACTCAGGGTTCTATTGAGGGACGAGGACCCCAGACTTACTGAAGAGGCAGGCGGCTTTGCGGAGATGCAGCAGGCTGAATATCAGGCTGAGCGACAGGAATCTGAAGACGACCTACTGGAGACTATTAAACAAACAGCAAGAACAGTCTCCAAACTCGATCGCACCCTAACAGAATTACGGGCAGACCTAAGCAGAATAGATCATAAGACTGATCAAATTGAATTGGGCCCTACCGCAGTCTCGGAGCAGATGGACAGACAGGATAAGCTCCTATTGTATCTTCTGGTGCGGGACCGTGAGCTCACTCACAGGCTCGATGACCTCGAGGGTAGAAGCTACCGTCAAAATATCAGAATTCACGGCATCCCTGAGGGATTAGAGGAGGGCTCCACAAATCCTATAGAATTTATACAACAGCTTCTCAAGAAGGCTCTCGAGTTGCCTGAAGATCTGGATTTAAGCCTTGACCGAGCCCACAGATCCCTTGCCCCCCGGTCCAGCAACCCGGAAGCCAGGCCTAGGTCTTTTGTGGTCCGCTTTACTCTATATAACAGCAAGGAAGAGGTCTTATGGAGATCGTAGCGGCGGGGTCCCCAAGAATTCGAAGAGCACAGAATAGCAGTGGATAACGATTATACCATGGAAGTTCAGGAGGCCAGGAAAGCCCTCTGGCCAATTGTTAAACAATTAAGATCCAGAAACATCAAATCTCAAATCCTGCACCCTGCCAGGCTGAAGGTCACAATGGAAAAGGGCACTAGAATTTTTAAGGATCTGCTGTCTGCGGTCCCGTATCTGGAGGAGCTGGGGATCACTACACTGCCCCTCTCCAAGGAGAAGCTTGAACGAGATCTTTTAGCCTTGGCCTGGTCTGTGTCTCAGAAGGGCGCTACAAGGGCGGGATCCACAACGCGGGTGCCCCAAACTACATTACGAGCTGACATTGGTTCTGTTCTTCGGAGATTGGGAGATCCCGCCATGATCAACAGAAATGCACCACACCTGAAACTAGCGGTAAATAAAGGCGAGACAGAGATCCCTAATTCAGATGAAACCTCGGGTTCATGAAGTACCCACCCGTAGACTTTGGCAACGGGGGCCATAGCCACGCTAAGAGATGTTCCTTTGCTCCGGCTGTGATTAACCCCTAACCCGTGGCTCCTGGCTCTCCCTGTTTAGGCTGGGTTCCTCTGGTATCACAGTAAGTACCTTGTGACTTCCCCTCATCAAGCAGTTTAGCCAAGGAGACTGATTGGAAACTGTCTGGCCCCCCCCCCCAGCCCGGACTCATAGTCAGCCAGCATTAATGGCCCTGAATCTCCTGGCTACCTGCCCGCTGCTTACTTTTTGAAAAGCGTGTATTGTTGAACTTCAACTATTAATCAGCTGTAATGGGTCGGGCCGGGGGGAGATGAGGCAGAGGAACCTGATAACGGGCCTTGATATAATGGCGCTACAGCATGATCGTTCCCCAGAGACATGTACTTAGATCTGGCGAGCTGCCTTTCCAGATGCCCCCCCCTGATGAGGCTTGAAGTGCCCACTGTATTACTGAGCCAGCTGTAGCAGGGCTGGTCTAGTGGGGTAGTGACACAATCTTGACTGCATGCTTTTCGGAGAGGGCACATGATAATCGCCTGGCCAAGGGGGCTGAAATATGGTTTGCCAGAACTCACGGTTGCCTGCCGACCCCTTTCCACTTGGTTAACAAATTAATAACTTGTCTGGATAGTCCCTGAGTGTGGGGTGGGGGGTGAGGGAGCAACAATGGGAGGGTGGAGCGGACACATCAGAGGCAGCTGAGTGTGGGTATTTTCCCTTGACTCCTGGGCTCCACGGTCCCCCACCTGGGACATCCTCTCGGGTCGGGGCCTTGTTTCCCCCAGGGGACATGCTGTCCTTGCATCTGAAGGATTCCTCCTGTCGGGTGGTACCTGGGGGGGGGGCTCGGGATCATAGGCGGACGGGAGCTCTTGATGCGGGACCGCTGGCTGCGGTTTTCCCCTGATGGAGCGGTGCTAGGAGTGCCCCCCCTCCTATGTTGTGGATGGGAGGGAGAAGTCAGGTGAGAGGTCCTGGATCTTTTGCACTCTCTCCCCCCCCTTGGGGTGGGGCATTTGATCCGGCATGGGGGGAAGCATATTCCTCTGCTTGCTCGGCCGGCACTCCTCCAACTGCAAATACACGCCAATAGTTTCTGTCCTGAGGCCGGAGGCGAAGCCAGAAGAAGGGTGATGCCTCCATGGGATAGATACAGGGACAGTCAAAATTAAGATAATCAAAGCAGTGTTATAGGACAGGCTATCAGGAGTTTTAGTGCTCCCTTAGTCCTTTCTTTGATCCTTGGTGGGTGGGTGGTGGAAGCCCATTGGACACGGGTACCTATGGATCCCTCTACTGACTACTGGAAGGGGGGCATATACCCTGGAATAGCCAGGGCCCTGCAGAGATCACGCACTGCACTTCCACGTGCCCTGCTCTGTTCTGTCACTACAGACACCCTTCCGCTGACTAACATCACTCAGCACTCCCTTGGAAGTCTGATCACTGATTATGGTTCTATCCTGCCAAGAGGAGTTTTGGCAGAGGCTGACCAACACTTAATTCTGCTCAAGGTCCGAAACAGGTGGAGACCTGAGCTTCTGTTCATAGTTCAAAAAAACTGTTTTCTATGTTCAAATAATGTTTGTTCTATAAAGTTTGAAACTTTGCTGATCTGTTACTGGTTCAAATGCTTAATGCCTAGAGAGTTCCTGGTCCAGAAGGTGGTGGTCAACTTAAATATTTTGGATTATGGCTAACCGCTCCATGAAATTTATGTCTCTTAATGTGAACGGGTCATCCAGTCCAATCAAAAGGAAAAGGATCCAACAATTCATTGCGTCTCAGGGTTGCGGAGGTGTTTTCCTCCAGGAGACCCACCTCTCCCCCTCAGAAGCTCAAAAATTTAAATCCAAAGCCTTTCCCCTGGTGTTCAGTTCCTCTCTCCCTGTAGGTAGGTAGGAAAAGGGGGGTGGCAATTCTCCTTTCGACGTCTCTCTAATTCCAACAGCAGGAGGTGTTTGAGGACCCGGAAGCCAGGTACCTGATAGTTACCGGTTTCATACAAGATACCCAAGTAACGCTGGCCAATATCTACATTCCCCCTGGTTCACCGTTTAAAGTTTACTCTAACATCCTCCGCATAGTGGCAGAAAAGGCCAAGGGCATTTTAATATTGGGAGGTGATTGGAACATAATCCTGAACAGGGTCCTTGACTCAACTTCCCAGATTCCAAAAATGGATGCTGCAAAGGCGCGCTTGGTCAAGACCCAGCTAGCACAACTAGGCTTGATTGACATATGGAGAAAGAGATGTCCCAGGGTCAGGGAGTACACATGTTTTTCCCCTAGATTTAAGGTCTTCTCCCACCTGGACATGTTCTTCACTTTTTCAGGTGATCTGGGGAGGTTCCCTTCTATCTGGGTGGGCACAACCATCCTGTCCGATCATAGCCCTGTCTTTCTGGAAGTGGAGTTGGGTCAACCCAAGCGCACCACACACTGGAGGCTAAACACCTCCCTACTCCAGGACAAAGGTGTCCTAGAAGACATCAGGGAAACACTGAAAACTACCCTAGAAGACAATGATAGGCCAGACATTTCCTCCCAGATCCTGTGGGATACAATTAAATCCACTTTACGGGGTAAACTCATAGCACTAAGTTCACGCAAAAAGAAGGAAGCGAGACAAAATCAGCTAAGCTTAATGTCCCAGATTAGAGAGTTAGAGGGTGCCCAAAAACAAAAGTGGGATGACTCCCGGAACAGGGAACTACTAACTTGTAGGAACGCACTTCAAAAGATCCAAAGGGCCGAGACAGAGAGCTTTGTTTTACCTGAAACAAAAATATTATGAAGGAGGCCCCCACGGTACCAAACTGCTGGCTTACAGGCTTCGCCAATCCAGAGCAAAGGCCACAATAACTAAAATAGTCTCCCCCTCGCTCCGGTCAGTTGGTCAGACACTCTACACAAATAGCGGAGGCCTTTGTGGATTACTATGCAAAACTGTATAGCGCAGAAGAGACTACCTCTAGGCAAGATACAATAAGCTACCTAAACTCTATTTCACTTCCCCGGCTCCCAATGGATGCCATTGGGTGCCTGACTAGGCCCATCACCCAGACAGAAGTGAGTAACACAATCAAAAACCTTAAACCAGGCAAATGTCCGGGCCCTGATGGATTTGGAGCTGAATTCTATAAAATCCTGGCCCCTGAAACCATTCCCCTGCTCCTCAGGGTCTTCGCTGGAGTCTGGACGGGGAGAGGTCCCCTTCCCCCCTCCTGGCAATATGCAACCATCGCTGTCCTCCACAAAGAGGGCAAAGACCCCTCAAAATGTGATTTGTACCACCCTATATCACTGCTAAATCAGGATTATAAGATTTTCACATCCATAATAGCAGTAAGGCTGAATCCTCTGTTGCCTGAATTAATTGCACAGGACCAATCCGGCTTTGTTATGGGTCGTCAGGCTCCAGACGGGGTACGCTCAGCTTTAAATATGATAGACAAGATCAGGCGCTCCCGGACTTCAGCTTGCTTATTAAGTCTAGATGCTGAAAAGGCATTTGATAGGGTCTCATGGGATTTTCTTTTCCTGTTGCTTGAGCAAAGGGGCTTTCCCGAGTCCTTCATAAACATTATACGAACTTTATATACTAGCCCACAGGCATATGTCAGGGTGAATGGAGGACTATCCACTAGATTTCATCTAGGAAGGGGCACCCAACAGGGATGCCCCCTCTCCCCCCTGCTCTTTGCCCTATATTTTGAGCCACTGGCGGAGGCTGTGAGGTCAGCGGAGGGTGTTGTGGGGATTGAGGTAGGTGGCATTCAGAAAAAAATCCTCCTGTATGCGGATGACATTCTGCTAAGCCTATCACAACCACAAAAATCCATACTACAGGTCTGGCCCATTGTAGAAGAATTCGGGAAACATTCAGGCTATTCCCTAAATAAAACAGAAGTCCTCAGTTTCTTCTTTAACCCCCCCCGAGGACATTCGCCACTTATTACCCCTGAACTGGTCTGCTGATGGAATGAGATATTTGGGGGTCCATTTAACTAAACAAGTGTCTAGATTATTTAACGCAAACTATGCCCCTTTGGTGTCCTCCCTCAGGAAGGACATCGAAAGGTGGACCATCGCCAACCTGCCCATGTGCTCCAGACTCCAAGCCATATCGATGAGTGTATTACCTAAATTTCTATACCTGTTCCAATGTATCCCACTACATATACATAAATCCCACTTCCAACACTGGCACAGGTTGATCTCTAAATTCATATGGGCTAACAAGAGGCCCAGAATAAACCTTAGGATACTACAGACTCACCGTGCCGAGGGGGGCAGGTCCCTCCCGGATCTAGAGGACTATTTTCTTGCGGTACAACTAAAAAATGCACTGCAGTGGGATGGTCCTGGTCCCGTCTCTAGATGGAGGGGGATGGAGAGGGCAGAGGAGGAGGGAGACGACAGGCTACCTCTTGTGGATCGAGTGGTCGCCCCACTCTTGATCCATATTCACCCTAAACCCAGACTTAATACAGTGGGGGAAACCCTTCGGGCAGTTCACAGATTATGGAAAAAATATAGTCTGTTGCCCCCGCTGTGGCCCTTAAAAAGGCTGGCGTGGGCTGAAGATTTTCCACCCAATCGCATGGATCATTCATACAAACAATGGGACCGGTCAGGCCTTGAATGCCTTGGGCAATTTATCCAGGGGGGAATGGTTCTGGACTTTGACTCCCTTAAAAATAAATATAACCTTAAGAATTCGGATCCTTTTTGGTTTCTGCAGGCCAGAACATACATACTAACACTTCAGAAGAAGGGAGGAGCTCTTGATAAGGTTATGCCCTTACTAGAAGCCTTTAAATGGATACAATCTACCGTGGCCCAAAGGGGTTCCATCTCAACCCTATATAAAGCTATTAGATCAACAAGGAAAGACCCCCTCACAAAGATCAAGGAGAAGTGGCAAAAAGAGATGCGCCCTGCTCTCACTCCACCCAACTGGAAAGTGGTTTTCGACACCGTGAGGGATACCACCAAATCCCCACTTTGGCAGGAATTCGCTTGGAAAGTCAGAGTCCGATTCTTCCTCACCCCAGCAGCTTTAAATAAGAGAAATTCCAACATGTCAGCTTGTTGCTGGAGGGGTTGCAGGGAGGGGAGAGGCAAGTTACCTCCATATCCTTTGGAGATGTCCAAAGCTTCTCAGATATTGGATGGACATTGGGCAGGCTATTGAAAGTGTTTTTTCTCTTACTCAAATTTTGGGATGGGAGTAACTGATTCTGGGGGTACTGCCTCCTGATCTTGGGGGACCCGATAGCCTGTATTTGTGGACAATTTTAATCACAGCTGCCCATAAAGCCATAACTAGGCTGTGGCTCAGCCACCAAATACCCAAAAAAACAGGATTGGATCTCAATAGTTGAAAACATTGCTGATTTAGAGGAGCTAACCTTTAAAATAAACAATAAATCCCACTCCTACGTCCATAGATGGGCAAGATGGGTATTGTGGCGACAGGCAGAGGGTCCCTCTGACTCAGGGTAGTGGACTTACGTACTCTCCTTATAAAGGGCTGCTGACGACCTGGTATAAGCCTTTGTTATGTATGATATTGTAAATGTTACACTTGTGTTCCCCCTTCCCCCTTTTTTTCTCTTCCTCCCTCTCCTTTTCCTCCCCTTCCCCCTCCCATTCCCTTACAGGGAGGTGACATGATCAAATAATGTCATAGACAAGTTGTACTTGCTATAATTTCAGTTGAATTTATTATTTAATATATGTTTATATATGGGAACACTCAAACTGATGCTAACAATAGGCTTAATACCCTCTGTTCATAGATATCTGTTATGCTTATGTAATGAAATCTCTCTATGGCATAATTGAATGTATGGCAAAGTCTAATAATAAAATATTAAAGTTTAAAAAAAAAAAAAAGAATATAAGCAGTTTGGGTCTACCGCTGTCTATGTAACTGTGTTTCCCACATTTTCTCTCCATATGTATATAGAGGATGTACTATGGTCTGTGTTAAAATAAAAAATACAGCATTTATTTCAATGAATGAAGGGGCAGGACCATAACTTACAAGTGACGAAACCACTCATGAGTTATGAATGTTCTGCCCCTCATGAATCACTCTACAACTTTGTCACAGTTCTTCTAAAATAGTTCCAGCAGTGATAAGCTTTTTGTTGATTTGTGTTACTAAACATGCAGCTACACAAAGTGGCCATTTTTGCAACATTGCTTGTTTTGAATGACAACTGGATTTGGTGTTGGTGGTGTTTGAAGACGATAACACTGCAAATGACACCCAACCTGCTGTGATGCACAGTTTGACAGCTTGTCCACATAACAGTGGTTAGGTACACTGTGCCACCTTCACTGTTTGCAAGAAACATTTTTATCTGATTTTGCAGAGCTTCATACATCCTGGGCACAACCACAATGTCACTATATTTTTTGTTTAGTACCTGATAGCATGGGGAAAATTACTTAATGGGGAACTGTCAGCTATAGTGTGGTAAATGGCTATTTTCCTTACCACAGCTGGAACCTATTCATCTTTGTCCGATTGTCCACAGCTTCCTAAATTGTTCAATAATCATGTTTTTTGCTTTCATTCACACAGGTCTCTGCATGACTGCAGTTCTCCACAGTACCACATGTGCATTCATGCTATTGCTTCTGTGACATTCCTGATGGGCTCCACTGACTGCAGCGGCATTGAAAGGTGTGAGTGTTACCATGTTTGTCTTTCTGTAATTGTCGTGGTCAGCAACTTTGGCAGCATCTGTAAGGGCTAGTTGCTCTGCTTGTCCATCATTTATTTTTCCCCAAAATAGTAATGGCGTTCTGCTCTGTAGTGGGATACTGTAATGCATCCCACAGGCATCAATCTAGAGAATACGTATCTTTTTTTTTGAATCCCCAAAGAAGCAGGTGTACTATCTAAATGGAAGACTGCTATAAAACATGAAAACTTCCCAGATTTTAAAAGTAGGAACACTTTCTGTTCTGTTCATTTTGAAGCTGACTGTTTTCAAAGGAATATGCAGGTATTAAAATTATGCATTAATGTACCATAACCTTAATAAAAATATTTTTTCTACCATTTAACTGTTCTGCCTTGGTCATGTTTTGTTCTAATAAACTGATCTGTTGTTACAGCTTCATAGTTTCATTGCTATTATTGCGGCAAAACTTATGGTAGTGGAAAAAGGAGCACCAAATCTGAAAATGAAATTGACACATTCACAGCACAGAATTCCAGAACAACGAGAGAGGAGGACTTTTAACATTACTAAGACCACAGGAACATTTTCCTTTTAGAAACTGTGCACGGTGTTTAAATACTGTACATACAGACTAAAAAAAATTGAGAAATGTAGCCAGAAACGAAGATACTGAAACTAAGGATTTGATCACCTGCACATTTGGTCATACTGTATATGTAATAAAATGTCCATGCAATGTGATATGTATGGGGAAAACATCAATACCATTGAAGTTTAGTATATCTGAACATAAAAGTAATATTAGAAGGAAGGATAACTACAGATGCACTATGGGGCAACCCCAACAGTTCAATGCAACTGTAACTGCTAATCATCCTAACTACTGTAAGTCCCTCCCAGTGCACACTTTGAACTGTGTCAGACTTGAACTTTGCGGTCATGTATCATTACTATATCCTTTACACTGTTTCTGTTTACCTGCATTAGTGTAAAATTGTATACAATTGATCTCACCTGTCTATTATGTACTTGTTCGACTAAATTGTTCTTGTTTGACTTCATTCCACTGGAACTCGTTTATTGTATTTGTTATGTTACCTTGTAATCTCTGCTATTGAAGTAGAACCTTTGTAAAAGAGCACTTGTGTTCAAAGGTATTCTCCGAAATCTTCAATAAATAAAAGGATGAGACGTCACCTTTCTTTTAACATTTCACAAAGCTTGGTCATAATGTGGCCCAATTAATTTTTTTTTTTGCATTGAGCAAGTAAAAAAAAAGATCTATGAGGGGACTGAGAAAAAAAATTACTTACAAGAGAAGCATATTGGATTTTAGGGCCAATGACCAACAATGCGGACTGGCAAGCAATCCTTTAATATGTGGACACCCAATAAAATGCCCCTTAACATAAAATCTTTGCATCCCAGAAATCCCCATCTATATTACTCTTCCCTGCCCCCTCCAAGTAGAAAATTAAATCTGTATGTTGCAAGATAACTTTTCTCTATCTCCACCCATCCCAGTGTTGTGTTGTGATAAGGACAATGTTTGTAGATAACAATAACATTCAAACAGTGCAAAAATATTGTTTTTCTAATTTTCTCCTACAAAGAATAGAATTTTCAATCTTGCCATGAACCTATCATTATACTGGAAAGGCATGTGAGCATTGCTGCCCATTTATACACACACATTCAGTTACATACAACAATCATGAGACACGACATAGGCTAAAACATTTAACTAACAGTGAGGGTTAATAAAATGGTACATAAAATTAGGATAATATAGACTAAAGGGCAAACCATGAACTAGCCTTGTTGAATTAACAAATACAAGGTGACAGTAAGCATTCAGTGAGGGTTTAACAATAATGTAATATAACAGTAGTAAACAAGAAATTTAAGTGTATTCTAAAAACTAGCCTAGGTGGATTAACAATAGTACAAGTGCTAGAAAGAGAGGATAAGTGCCTGATGTGGATAACCAGAGAGTGAGGGGGGAAAAAGTACAGAAGGGGAGCCAGATTAGGGCTATGAGCAGGTGTAGATGGGAGAGAACTGTCTCCTGATATTGTGTTTGAAGGCATTTGTGGAGGGACAGAGTTTTAGTTCCAGATGGAGAGAGTTGAAGAGCTTAGGTCCCATAAAAGACAGTGTTTTCTGGCCCCGAGAGGTCCGGCATAAAGGAACGGTGAAAGAGAGAGTGGAGGACAGTCTAGTGGTGGTGGTGGCTGTCTGGAAGAGAGAAGTGAGGCAATCAGGAAGCAGTCCACGGGAGAGTTTGAAGAAGAAGATGGCCATCTTGCAGTTCAGACGGGCTTCAAGGGAGGGCTAACTGGTGAGCTTATAAAGGTCACAGTGGTGTGTGAGTTTAGGGAGACCAGAGGCAAAGTGGATAGTGTTGTGGTAGGAGCTTGGAAGTCTGGAGAAATTTTTGATGGAGAGGCGGGGGAGGGAGACAAGTGAACGACAGTCGAAGATAGGAAGGAGGAAGCTGGAGACTAAGAGGGATTTGGATTCCCTATTAAAGTAATACTTGGTTCTGTGGAGGATACTGAGGCATTGGTGGGCTTTTTTGATTGTAAGACTAGTGTGAGCATTGAAATTGAAGTGGCTATCCAGGAGCAAACCAAGGTATTTGAATTCACTGACTCTTTCAATGGAGTTACCAAGGTTGTCATAGAGGGAGAAGTCAAAGCCAAGGGGTTTGCGGGGGCTGGAGAGAACCATGAGCTTAGTTTTTTTGGAGTTGAGTACAAGACCTTTGGACATGAACCAGGTGTGAAGTCTGCTGAAATCAAATTGGAGTTTGTTAATGAGAGCGTTGGGGTTTTTGTCCCGACAGAAAAGGGCAGCATCATTAGCATAGAGAATGAGTTTGGAGGTGTTGCAAATGTCAGGCAGGGAGTTAATGAAGAGGGCCCAGGATGGACCCTTGGGGGACGTCATATTTGATGGGGCAGGATTCAGAGAGGACGCCACCAATAGTGGTGCAATGGGATCTGCCTGTTAGATAATCCTTGAACGAGAGGCAGACCTCAGGTGAGAAATGAAGGCCAGCCAGGGTATGGAGGAGGACTTCATGATCAATGAGGTTGAAGGCTTTGGTGAGGTCTGTCACACTTGGACAGCTAGTTCTGATCCCTGTATCATTTTTTGTAAATATAAAAAAAATCAGTGATGGACTGTGTGAAGAGAAACCACTGTCTTGCTGAAGTTGACACAAAAACCCCAGGGATAAGTTCAATGGACAGGAGGTATTTTAAACTGCAGATTTCTAAAATGCAATTACCTTGTCAATTTGCTTTGATCCCAGGAAATAAAATTAGCCATTCATGACATCCTCAGGGAAATCCTTTGATTTTGCACTAGGTGTCATATATTGGAAAGAGCATGCATGTGTTTTGGGTGTCTCCCAGAAAGTCAGCTCATTTCATCAAAGAGACCTCTGATGTACAGGTCCCAGACTGCATTGTAGTCCAATATGCATGTGTGTGTGGGGGGGGTGTCAGAGGGAAGCCAGCATTACATCAAAGAGCCTTTGATGTCTATAGATCACAGACCAGTTTGAAAGGCCACTGGAAAAGAGGAAATTCATTGATGTCACCTATTATTTTTTCAAATATCTTGTTTGGACATCCTGTGTTATGGAATATAAAGTTTAATACTCCAAGGCGGAGTTAGGTGACCTCAGAGGGAAGGCCGTCGCAAGACTGTTTTTAAACCTACTGAGCAAAACTTAGAAGACTCACTTTTTTCATTTTCTGACTGAGAAGGAAGGACATCACAGCACTGAAAGATTAAGTAAGCATACATTAGATGAGACCAGTCTGAGTGTTATTATTTGTAGGAATCTGCACTTTTAAACCTGTTTGTGTTAAGGCTGTATGTGTTGGGATAATTTGTTCTGTAATTTTACTGTTTTCCTATTTTATCTATTTTAAAGTAAAGATATATATTTTAAAATGGAAACTGTCTGGTGTGCCTTGAAATTTTTTTTTTTTTTATATAAGTGAAGGTTATAGTTGACACTGTATATGAGCTTATTGTGATACCAAACTGGGAAATGGATAGAGTTCTCTAAGGTCTTGCATGGAGTTCTAAGGGTTCATTTTGCAATATCTGGGTAAGTGTCTGTAGGCAAAGATATCTGGTCTCCCGAAGACAGAACTATCTGAGCCTGATAATTGGGTATGCTAACAGGAGGTTATCAGTTTGAATTCCTCCAGAACTTGAGACTAAGGTGACTCAAACCCACAAAACAAACAAGAGGGTTACCTTGTACTGTTCACTGTCCACAAATCATATGTTCAGAGGTTGGCACTTTGGGAGTAGATGGCTGACCTACAGAGCAAATTTTTGACAGACTGGCTGGCAGCAGTGGCATATAAAGTTTGGTGGTATAAGCTTCATTGTTCAGTGTGTCACCTTGAGACTAAGGTGACTCGAACCCACAAAACAGACAAGAGGGTTACCTTGTACTGTTAACTGTCCACAGATCCTACCCTCAGAGGTTGGCACTTTAGGACTAGAGGGCTGACCTGCTGAGCAAATTTGTGAAGATTGGTGTCAGTGGTGGGATTAAAGGACACAGGAGCAGTCCTGACATTGGTAAAGGGGGATCTGGTACAGCCTGGTCAGCTTATACCCAATAAATACATAACTGTACAGGACTTTGTGGGCGGGGAGAAAACATTGCCCCTCGCTAGTGTTCTCCTAGACTGGGGTGAAACAGGGGGAACTGTGCAACAGGTGGCTGTAGCCAAAACATTAGCAGTGGATGTGATCCTGGGTAACAATCTCCAGCAGGGGATAGTATGTGCAGTTACCCGTAGCCAAGCAGCAAGGGAAAAATGTAGTTCCCTGAACCCCACAGAAACCAGTGTGAAAACCACTGAGAGGCTGGTTCCCCTGCCTGTGTCTCCAGATGGGGAGGATGGGGAGACTGATAGAAAGGGGGTAGAAACTTCCCCAGTAGCAAGTACCACACAGCTACAGAGGGTTACTCAGAAGAGGGAGGGGTGACCCCTTGTCAGAGGGCTGGGATTGACAGTGACCCTGAGGGCCCCACGCAAGTGCTAGGGACCCTAGTTTAGTGACTGAAGGGGACCTGTCCCATGCCTTGGGACTGTGTGAGGGGTTTGCAGCTGCTCAGAGGAGTGACCCTAGTTTAGAGAAGCTGAGGGCTTGGGAAGACTTGGAGGGCACACAGGGAGGTGATGGCAGACATAAGGTTTATTGGGAAAATGGACTTGTGTATACACAAGCAGTACAGACAGAGGGAGGGACGCTAGGCAGGCAGCTTGTCATTCCCCAGGGATATCCTGAGCAGTTGCTCAAGGTTGCCCATGATATTCCCTTGTCTGGTCATCTGGGAATTGCATGCACTATGCAGAGGTTAGCCCAGAATTTCTACTGGCCTAACTTCACCCTGCAGGTGAAGGAATATTGCAGGTCTTGTCACCCGGTGCCAAAAAATAGGGAAGGCGGGCAAGAAAACCCAAGCAGCCCTGATCCCCTTACCCATAGTGGAGGAGCCATTCCAGAGGTAGGAATGGATATTGTGGGGTCTTTAAATACCCCCAGCTCCTCAAGGAAGAGATTCATCCTGACTGTGGTGGATTATGCCACCCAGTACCCAGAGGCAGTCGCCCTATCTTCACTGAGGACAGACAAAATGGCAGATGCCTTACTTGGGATTTTCTCCCATGTTGGGTTTCTGCAGGAGGTAATCACTGATCGAGGGGGTTCCTTCATGTCAGACCTGATGAAATGTTTAAGGGAGAAGTGTGGGGTGGTGCAGAGATGCATGACACTGTATCACCCACAAGCCAATGGGCTTGTGGAACGATTCAGTGGTACCCTAAAGTCAGTGCTCCGGTTGTTTGCTGAACAGCATGGAAGGGACTGGGAGAAATACCTTCCCCACCTGTTGTTTGCATACAGGGAGGTGCCCCAAGAGTTGACAGGATTTTTCCCCTTTGAACTCTTGTATGGACTCGGGTTACGTGGGCCCCTAGACTTGATCCGGGAGGACTGGGAAGGCAAGCATGCCACCCAGGGAACTCCCATTGTGGATTACGTCCTAAGGTTTAGGGAAAGGCTGAAGGAGCTTATGGGGACAGCCTCGTGCAACCTGGCAGCTGCCCAACAGAAACAAAAAGTATGGTACAACCGCAGAGCCAGAGCTCACTCGTACATGGTGGGTCAGGAAGTCATGGTCCTTATTCCGGTCTGGAAAGACAAGCTGCAAGCTGAGTGGGCAGGACCGTACAAAGTGGTTAGAAAGGTAAATAACGTGAACTACATTGTGGCGGTACCTGACTGTCGACAGACAGAAAGGATGTGCCATGTCAATATGATGAAGCCATATGCAAATAAGGCTGTCATGGTGTTTGCAGTGTGTAGTCATGGGGAGGGGACGGACGAAGGATACCTCCTTCTGGATTTGCTGGAAGAGAGTAAGTGGGAGTTCTTTGTGGAGACAGTAAAATTGTCTCCCCAGCTGACCCCAGGCCGGATGCAGAAAGTAAGGGAGGTTTTAGCAGACTTTGCCCCCTTGTTTAGCACCAAGCCTGGACTAACCCCCTTAGCGACACACGATGTGGAGGCAGGAACACAGACGCCCATATGGCAGACAGCATATTGGGTGTCAGAGGCTGTCCAAAGGGGCATTAGGAGGGAAGTTGAGGAAATGCTGAATTTAGGGGTAATCCGGAGATCCCACAGTCCCTGGGCCTCACCCGTAGTCCTCTTACCCAAGCCAGATGGCTTGACTCATTTCTTTGTAGACTATCATTGACTGAATGCAGTCACAAAGTCAGATGCCCACCCGATGCCCCGGATGGACAAACTCGTGGACAAGTTGGGGAGAGGCGACCTACCTTATGACCATTGACCTGACGAAGGGGTATTGGCAGGTTGAGTTGATGGACAGAGCTAGGGAGAGATTGGCCTTCATCACTCCGATAGGCTTATTTGAGTTCAAAGTAATGCCTTTTGGAATGAAGAACGCCCTGGCCACTTTCCAAAGGTTGGCGAACCAGGTGTTAAATGGTGCTGAGGAGTACGCTGTGGCATACCTGGATGACATTGCCATCTTTAGTACCAGCTGGGAGGAACACCTATCCCACCTTAGGGAAGCGCTGGACTGGATACAGAGGGCCGGGCTCACTGTCAAAGCCGAGAAGTGCCAGGTGGCCATGGGAGAAGTGGCATACCTCGGGCATGTGGTAGGCCAGGGACAGCTCTGTCCTAATCAAATAAAAATAGAGGTAATCCAGGCATGGCCCAGACCAGAAACTCAGAAGTAGGTAAGGAGTTTTTCTTGGGACAGCAGGGTACTATAGAAAATTTGTACCCAATTACAGTGCCCTGTCTGCTCCCCTATCTGACCTGACAAAGAAACGGATGCCCAAGAAAGTTACCTGGGGCCCAGCCTGTGAGGAAGCCTTTACCAGACTGAAGGAGGCATTGTGCAGTGCTCCTGTTTTGACAAGTACTGACTATAGTAAAACCTTTATAGTTCAGACTGACGCTTCAGACGTGGGTATCGGGGCAGTACTGAGCCAGACATCCAGTGAAGGGTGGGACCACCCAATAGCCTACCTGAGTAAAAAGTTACTTCCCAGGGAGCAGTCATACTCCACAGTGGAAAAGGAGTGTCTTGCCATAGTGTGGGCCTTAAAGAAATTGGAGCCATACTTGTATGGGCATCATTTTTGTGGTGCAGACTGACCGCAACCCCCTAGTTTGGCTGACACAGATTGGGAAAAACAATGGTCAATTATTAAGATGGAGTCTTGCTTTGCAAGGATATGATATGACCATTCTACATAGGGCTGGAAAACAAAATCAGAACTAAGATGGGTTGTCCAGGGTGTATGAAGAGTGAACTGATTTGGGAAGCTCATCCCATGCAGAGGGATAGAGCTCCCAAATTCAGTCTAGGTGGGGAGAAATTGACACACTTGGACAGCTGGTTCTGATCCCTGTATCATTTTTTCTAAGTATACAAACATGTGTGATGGACTGTGTCAAGAGAAACCACTGTCTTGCTGAAGTTGACACAAAAACCCCCAGGGATAAGTTCAAAGGACAGGAGGCATTTTAAACTGCAGATTTCTAAAATGCAATTAACCTGGTCAATTTGCTTTGATCCCAGGAAATAAAATTAGCCATTCATGATGTCCTCAGGGAAATCCTTTGATTTTGCATTAGGTGTCATAATGGAAGGAGCATGCATTGTGTTTTGGGTGTCTCCCAGGAAGCCAGCTCATTTCATCAAAGAGACCTTTGATGTACAGGCCCCAGACTGCATTGTAGTCCAATATGCATGTGTGTGTGTGGGGGGGTCGTCACAGGGAAGCCAGCATTACATCAAAGAGCCTTTGATGTCTGTAGATCACAGACCAGTTTGAAAGGCCACAGGAAAAGAGGAAATTCATTGATGTCACCTATTATTTTTTCAAATATCTTGTTTGGACATCCTGTGTTATGGAATATAAAGTTTAATACTCCAAGGCGGAGTTAGGTGACCTGAGAGAGAAGGCCGGCTCAAGACTGTTTTTAAACCTACTGAGCAAAACTTAGAAGACTCACTTTTTTTCATTTTCTGACTGAGAAGGAAGAACATCACAGCACTGAAGATTAAGTAAGCATACATTAGATGAGACCAGTCTGAGTGGTATTATTTGTAGGAATCTGTACTTTTAAACCTGTTTGTTTTAAGGCTGTATGTGTTGGGATAATTTGTTCTGTAATTTTACTGTTTTCCTATTTTATCTATTTTAAAGTAAAGATATATATTTTAAAACGGAAACTGCCTGGTGTGCCTTGAAATTTCTTTTTTTTATATAAGTGAAGCTTTGAAGGTTATAGTTGACACTGTGTATGAGCTTATTGTGTTACCAAACTGGGAAATGGATAGAGTTCTCTAAGGTCTTGCATAGAGTTCTAAGGGTTCATTTTGCAATACCTGGATAGGTGCCCGTAGGCAAAGATATCTGGCCCTTCGAAGATAGAATTATCTGAGCCTGATAACTGGGTACGCTAACAGGAGGTTATCAGTTTGAATCCCTCCAGAACTTGAGACTGAGGTGACTTGAACCCACAAAACAGACAAGAGGGTTACCTTGTACTGTTCACTGTTCACAGACCTTATGCTCAGAGGTTGGCACTTTGGGAGTAGAGGGCTGACCTGCTGAGTGAATTTGTGACAAGGTCTACGAATGCAGCACCGGTGCAGAGGCCTTCAATGTTAGCTTTGTCTATGGAGTGGGTGAACTTGATGAGGGCAGTTTCGGTATTGTGTCGAGTATGGAACCCATGCTGGACCTCTGTGAGCAGGTTGTATTTGGAGATGAATTCCGTAGTTTGCCTGTAGACCACTTTCTCTAAAATTTTGGAGAGAGAGGCAAGGAGGGAGATGGGATGGTAGTTGGACACTAGATCCTTGGAACCAGATTTGTGAAGAGGTTTAATAATGGCGCACTTCCAAGCTTTTAGGAAGGACCCCGTGCAGAGGGAGTGGTTGAAGAGGTTAGTAAGAGGGTTGGCCAGGGAGTCACAGATAAGAGGGAGAACTCTGAAGTCAATGTTGTCGTGCCCTTGGATGGTCTTGGGTAATTTGTTCTGATTAACTTGACCACTTCACCACGGGTTAGGTACCTAAAATGAAAGTTCAGGTGGGAGACTGGGAGGGGTGCGGGGATAAACGGGGTAGGAGTGGAGCTGGACTTGTACTGGTCGAGGTCACTGAAGTATTTATTGAAAAAGGAGGCTATTTCATTTGGCTCAGTGGTGGTTGTCCCTTCAGAGGTGAGACAAATATGTTCTTCACAAATTCCCCTACCAATAAGGTTGTTAAGAATGTTCCAGGTCCTCCTGGGGTTCCCCTGAACAGCACGTTGTTTTTCCAGGATGAAAGAGGATTTAGAAGATTTTGTGGAAGATTTGCACCTGTTCCTGAGGGTTTTTAAGTCTTGGAGGAGTTGGGGGTTTTTGTGTTTTCTGTACAACTCCCAGGCTTGGTGCCTAGCCCTCATTAGTTTGCGAAGCTTGGGGGTGACCCATTCTTGGCTAGAACCCTTAACCCTGACTTTTTTAAGTGGGATGAAATGGTTGCAGAGTGCAAGGATCTTATTGCTAAGGGCTTCAAGTGCTTTGCAGATGTCAGAAATGTTTTCACTGAAGGACCAGTCTTGGGCTAGGCGGCTTTGGAAAATTCAGAGGCATCTAGCTTCTTCAGTTGCCTGGTTTGGATGAATTCATGTGGGCGGGGGAGTGTTTAATGTATATGCAACACCACCACTACTCCACTGCAGAGGATGCAAGGGTGCCCTTGATGGCTCTTTGATGCCTGGCCAGATGCTAAGACCCATAGGAGAGTGCTATGGAGGGATCTTTGACGTCCCAGGTGTTGCAAGCATGCTCTAAATATGTATTTCAGGTTACAGTGCCACCACCCCACAAGGTATAAGAGAACCCTGGAGGGCTTTTTGATGTCCCAAGGTGCCAAGGACCATAGAAGACTGATCTGGAAGGCTCTTTGATGTCCCCAGGTACTGCAAGGATACATCGTATAGGAATTTCATGTTACAGTACTACCCCCACAGGGTGTAAGAGTGTCTTGGAGTGCTGTTTGATGCCCCCAGGTGCTGCAAGGATGCCACAAATAGGAATTTTAGGTTACAGTGCCTCCCCTCCCCTCCACAGGTTGTAGGAGTACCCTATAGGGCTCTTTGATGCCCCCGGGTGCTCCAAGGATGTGATGTGTGATTTAAGTAACAAGAATTTGTTCTTATTTTTAAATATTAATTTGCAAGGAGGTTAAGTGCCTTGATCAACCTCAGGGACACACAGTATGCCATTAAATGGAAGTTGTGGAAATTAAACCCACATCTGCTGGTTGTATCAATCTTCAAGCTCTGGTGGCTCCATTGTCTGTTTTTCTTTATCATTTCTTAAATCTCTCAGACTGTTTCCTTAGGCAGCAAACATGACTTTTTTAGTTTTCTCCCTACTCCTAACACCGAGTCCCTCTACATACTCTGTCTCTCTCTGTAGATTTGATAGTTTTCCTTTTAATTTTGTTTTGAAATTGTCTGGCCAGACATGACATAAAGCACTTTCACACTGACCATCTACAGTGCAGGAATGCTCCCTCAAGTGTGGCTGAGACCATAAATCGTAGGAAGAGACGAGCAGTCTTCAATGCATGACCCAACCCTGAGAATCCCAGGGACAGGTCATGCAATGCAGAAGTGAGACATTTGAAGGAGAATCCCTACAAGATTAGGTGTGGTGGTGAAATATAAAAATGCCGATTCTACCCCCGCTCCTGGACCGGAGCGGAACAGAACATGCTTCACAGTGAGTGAAAGTGACAATCTGTTTTACAGTACAGTGGAATGAATTAAAACCAGGCCATTCATATTCTCAGATAATATGAACCAGTGGCATTACCATGTTGGTTTTGGAGGGGATATAGCCCTTTCAATGTAACTCAAAGTCCTCCCAATAATTCATCACATCCAAATTAAAATAATGTCATTTCCTTCATTCAGCCCCAGCTCACACAGGATGGAACAGCAGAAGAGTTATTTTTCTCCATGCCACCACTGTGTAGTGTGGAGTTTTAGTATTTAAAGAGACATCAGTGATCCTTAGGGCACTGCAACACTCACAATTGTTGTTTTCCAGTTTCCATTCCCTACCTTTTTATTGAGCGCTCAGAGCCAGTGGTGTTGTGGCTTCTGTTGGGTTAGGGTAAGGGACTGGTGCAACATTTTGCATTGGGATGGGAATTTGGGACTGCTGGTGGAGATAGTACGAGATGGCTGGGCAGGAGGCGGTGTGAAAGATGGTCAGTCCAAGAGAGGTGAGCAATGCTGGTGCAGCAGTCAGAGCCCAATCTCTTCTCTTGAACGTCCCATTGGGGGAGAGGTTAAGAGGAAAGAGAGGAGAATATGTGATTTATTTTACTATACAGGATGAACGGTCGTGTCAAAATAAACCAAATAGTAAACTGCACTGGTAAAATAACTGAGTGCAGAGATAGGGGACAGCCTGTAGTTTTACTCTGCTTTGCAGTTTAATTAAATCACTGGTTATGTTGCACCCCTCTGTCTCTGCACTCAGTTCTTTTCATCACAGTTTTCTATTTGGTTTATGTTCTACTGTGTACTTATTGCTGCTATCTGTAGCTCCACTGCACCCGAACTCCTGTTTTCCATTCTTGAATGATTATATCAGCTGCAGCAGGGGCAGGGTAGAACCCGAAAAAAAAAAAAGCAAACTTTAAATGAATCAGGAACAGTCTGGTTTTTGCAGGTGCCCAGTTTAACTTTATAGGTGCTTGACCACCTGAGCACCCACATTGTTGGCGCCCCTGCACTTGAGGGTGCAATACAGTGTACATACAGTTTCAAAGTTCATACAGTTCACATGGCAAGATACAAATGGTACAAACCCAAGTAGACATCAAGTCAAAAGCAACTGCGGTCCCTCAGAGAGGGTGCGGAGTTGGGCTGCACAAGTAGTACTGGAGTGATTAGGGCAGGGCTCTAAAAGTAGGCAGGGCTAGCCAAAGCAGAGAATAGGTCAGATAGGTATTTAGGTAGTTTGCCTGTCCAGTAGTTTGCTCCCATGAGAGCAGTGTGCATCATCTGTCTCGCATGGGAGGGATTCAGCCCAACTCATTGTACATAGTACAGTGATTTTTTCTCGGGGAAGGGGGCAGCCCAGCGCAATATCTGTACGATGCGTTGAACAGAGTGATAATTTTGTCACGGGAGGCGAAGTTGGCTCCTGAGTATACTATGTCCTCATAATCCAGAAGGGAAAGGATTGATTGTACCACAACCTGTTTGATTATTTTTTGGTTGGAGACAACTGTTTACTCTGTATAGTGTGCCAAGCTCAGTGAAATACTTGGCTATGACCTGGGAGATGTGCAAGATGGGAATGAAGCACATGACATCACAGGAGTGACGTCCAGCTGGGGACAAAGCTCTGCCCCTTTACATGCGGTTCCCTTTTCACTGGTGTTCTCCACCATAAGGGAAGCAGAGAATGTGGCAGCAACATGCAGTGAATGGTCCAGGCCACGAGAGGGGACACAGGTACATAAAAAAAGCATAAGGTCAGTGGAAGTTAGAAAATAAAGCTGAGGCTACAGTCATTTTACTAGATAATGAATTTGTAAAGGTCCAAAGAGATCAGCTGATAGTGAATGGAAACTTGCTTTTATCAAGGAAAGAACAGTTTTTTGCAAGTTTTTAAATGGGAACCAAGAGCAGAGTCATTTAAAAACTTGATAATGCAGGCAATGTTTAAGCAATAAGGCATGACAGGGTGTGCTTTGTGCTGTCATAATGGCACGCCTTAGGTGGGTTGAAGCACCTGAGAAGTGCCATTATCCCAGCACAGTGCACATCCTGGCATGCCTTATTGCTTAAACATTAATTTTCCCCCTACCCCTCCACCTTTCCTCCTCCTCCCGCCCCTTGCCTCAGCTCTCCTCACGTCCTCTACTCCCACCCCACTCTCTTACTCTTCCCAGCCCACCCATCCACATCCCTTTCTACACCCTGTGCCCTGTTTGTCTTGTCAAAGCCTGCTGGCCGATATCAATGTACTGTATGCATTTTCCTGTGCCTGAAACTGATTAGCATAATGTGTCTCTGTTGTTTTACGTTGATTGTCCATTATGATTTTGTGTCCATTATGATTTTTGTATCTTCTATTTACGCTTTATTGTACCGTACTTTACTGTCCTGTTTAATCTGTTGTTCTTTCAACTGATGTGGAACCTTTGTCAAAGAGCTCTTAGCTCAAAGGTATATGTAATCCGAGACTTAAAATACATAAAAAATTAAAAAAATTAATGGAATTATGAAATGGGTTCATTAGTATTAGTAAAGAAATATTTAAAAATGAGAAAAAGGTAAAATAAGGAGGAAAAAGACAAAAGTAGTCCTATTGAGCTATTGTAATTTTGCTGTTTGGCCAGTAGGTGGAAGATGCTACATTTTTTAATATGCAATTAAGTGAACTGAGGTGTATTGATACAGCTATGCTTGCTTAATGTAAACAGATCAGTAAGGTCACTTGTCTTTTTCCCAGTGCTATTGTGCTGGGATATCAACACTGATTTCTGAGCCCCTCAGCCAATCAGGTTCCTGGATTTTTTTATACCTAGTTCACAATTAAGCAATATTTACTGATTATGATCAATTAACCACTGTTGGCACTTGTGAATGTCAGAGTTCCGTAAACCATGGGTACCAAAAAAGCCGCAAGTCTCCCTCAGCACCTGACCAAGACATTCTCCTCACACTACCTCAGAAAAACCGCTAGCGCCATGGTTTGACTTCTCCTAACGTAAAACTGTGCTCCATATAGCAGCTTTCTACCTTCTGAGCCACTGTACAAAAATCCACCCAGAGTCTCCGTCATGGGGCCGAGTTCTCACCTTTAATTTTTTGCTACCCACAACACACTCTTTCCTCGCTACAGGTGTCTAACTGAGCACAGACTTCTGAGAGCAGAAGATTAGCAGTATGGTACCTAGAGAGGCAGATTTTCGGGGGCACTCCAACGTGACTGTTAGTCGAGCACCTCTTCATCCATGCAGAGGCTCCCCATCTGAACTCAGGTGAGGGGAGGGAGGGGGTAGTAGTTTGGGATGGTGCTCTATGTAGCGGGGCTGCTTGTAGTAACACTGTAGTGGGGCTGCTTGTAGTAACACTGATTTATGAGAGCCGCGGCTGGGACTGAAAATGGAAAGTGGGGAAAATGTGTGACTCAAACAATCAGTAAATATAAAAAATAAAACATGGAGAAGTGATTTAACAAGCATTTTATGCACAACCTTGGTGTGCGATGCCCTGATAAACCCCTCAAGCTTATGGGGCATCACACATCTCAGGTGTGCATAAAATCCTTATAATAACTGGTCAGCAATTTTTTCTATGTGCTGAACCAGTTATAATTTGCCGTTATAATCCACGGGTTATAACGGCGAGCATGTGCCCAGTCAGTCAAGAACAGCCGCTCCCTTATTGGCTGCCCACCTCCTCCTGGGCGGGCTAATCACAGTAGAGTGCAGTGGTTTAAGGCTCTGAGCTGCAAATCTGGTGACATCCAGCAGACCAGACCTGGGATTGAATCCTACAGCTTCCACTTGCATACTGTGTGACCCTGAGCAAGTCACTTAACTTCCCTGTGCTCCCAGGTTACTCCTGTAAAAAAGCTTTCGGCTTAGTGTGCTACTCCTGGTTAAACAACTAAATAAATTAAAATTAAAAAAAAAGAATCATGGCGGCACCTTTTTCCCCCGAGCAGCGAGGATCCGCCAGACCACAAGTATTCATCATGTTGTGTTCCGTTCCTTTCTTTTTCAAAAATAAACTGTTAGTTCCTCCTGTTGAAAGTAAAAAAAATGCATCTGGTTGATCCCGACGACTGCAGCGGACAAGAACTGCATCGGGGAATGGCTCCAATCTCAATGACTGGTGAGCAGTGATCGCAAGTGCGATCTAAACTGTAAAATATTGTAAAACAAAATACAAGTTAAAATAAAAGAAATATAAAAGCAGCTATACCCAAAAAATCCTAAAGCAGGGAGAAAAGAAGACTGTCAGAGAGAGAGAGAGAGCGTGGTGTGTGTGTGTGTGTGTGTGTGTGTGTGTGTGTGTATAAACTTTCTAAATAATGCTGGAAAAAATTGCTGACCAGCAATTATAAATAATAAAAGATGGGGAAGTGTGATTAAATTCGAAATTAATGGTTGCCCTTGGTGTGGGATGCCTTAATAAACTCCTCGGGCTTGCCTCCAGGGTTTATGTAGCATCCCACATCCTTCAAACAACTCGATTTGTCATTAAGCACACTTCCCCATCCATTATTGTATATGTTAACCACACTTCCCCATGCATTATTCTATATTTAATACATGATAAGGCATGCTTTATCATAGGATATCAGCATGCCATGGATGTGTTGTGAGCCTTACGAACCCAAGAAATGCCAATATCCTATGATAAAGCATGCCCTAGAGTGCATTATTGCAATTATGCACTGGGTCCACATAGTAAAGTAAAAAACACACAAACACAGGTTTAACAATATTTTTTTTTACTGTTTTTTAAATTGGGAAAGTACATCAGTACATAAAATAGTCCAATGTTAAAGTCATTAATCCAGTTAACTTTAATAACTTTTAACTTGTTTTCAATAAATATTAAGTAAATGTCATAGAACAAACAGTTAATGTAGGATAATTTCAATAAATATGATAAACTATGTACTTTTTTATGCTGTGTTAATTTTAACCATTTGGCAGTGCAGCAACTGAAGGCAAGTGAATAGTGTTTACTTTCACATTAAATTGCAAAATGATAGGCTTTGTAGAGATTAAATTGTACATTCCATACAGGGCCCCCAGTTGTAGATAGTGCAGAAACTCACTGGGAGGAGCAGGAAGGTCCTGCACATTGCAGGAATGCATTAGAACGTTTTGCTATGAGAGTGGGTTTGGAGAGGTGTGACACTGTCAGTTCAATGCAGAGCAGTCTGCAAGTGGCTCATCAGTGTCACACCAATCATCAGCCAGGCTGATCATGACACTGTTCTAGCTTGCTAAGCAGAACCCTTGTGTAGTTCAAAGGAGAGAGTCAACCCAATCATAGGTCGTCTCTTTCCTTAGATCTACATAACGCCACCCAGCAAACACAGCTGATCTGTCATGATCAGCTTGCTGAAAACTGTTCCTTATAGGTTGAATTACACCCCACAAAAGAGAAAACCATCCATCGATGTCGGTTGCTGTGGACGCCATTACAGTTCCCCACCCAACCCTCCCACTCAGCACCCACCACCCCACCCCCAAGCCCAACCCATGCATGTTAAACCCAGTCCCCATGCCGGCTGCTACCCTCCACTATTCCTGTTTTGCTTCTGCAACACCGGGAGCCCACCCATGGTGCTACAAATAGAACACCAACACTGGGGTGCCCCAATCCCCAGTGTCGCCACCTGAAATAAAGAAAACCATCCCTCATAGTTTTTCTAAATATACCCTGTAAAAAGAAACCTGTCCATTGATGTCTGTTGCTGCCTCTGCCATTACTGCCCCTCCACCAGACCCTCCAACTCAACACCCACCCACCCCCCACCCCCCAAGGCCTTACTACCTACTGGGGTCCAAATCTGTAATCCTCTCTGGACTGCAGACATGTCTTCACTCTTCAACACCGGACCACAAACTGAGGAAATCAGGTATGTGGTTCAACGTATTTTAGTGGTGTTTTAAACTTGTCATAACTTGGTCATTTTTTAATATTTTGGCCCTTAAATTTTCAACATGCCTTTTTAGGCACCCCACCACATGAACAATGGCAATGAAATTAGGAAAATCTGTCCTGAAAGATGATTTTGCAGTCGCTGAATGAAATCACCTTTGAGCCAGCAGCTGAAAATTTTCTCCACCCTTGTTCATGAGGTGGGGTCATAGGAAAGCTATATTAAAAATTTGGGTTACAAAGATTAAAAAAACAACAAAGCTGTAAGCCTATGTTGCAATTTACAAATACAGGCTCGTAACTTTGGTAATTTTCAATGTTTTGACCCCAAATGTTCAACATTCTTCACAGCACCTCATGAATGTGACAGCTGTCATTTTTCAAATTCTGGTCAAAATTTATTTTCGCACTTGTGGCTCGAAAACACTGTTTGGGAAGGTTTTAAAAATGTTCTCTGCCCTTGTTCATGAGGTGGGCTCATATGAAGGCTATGTTGGGCCGTGACAGCCTGTCTACAGAAGGACTTCGACTCCATCCAACGCTGGTTCCTCTCAAATCAACTTTTCCTAAACTCAAAAAAAACAGTCTCCCTCACCTTCGGCTCTCGGGCCAAACTAACCTGCCTTCCTGCCCCCCCCCCACATTCTACACTCTGGATAGCTCCCCACTAGAGGCATGCACTTCATATAGATATCTCGGTGTCTGGTTAGATCAGCACCTTGACTTTTCTGCGCATATAGATGCCTTGCAAAAAAAATTGCATCCCTTGCTGGGAGCTCTCTACCGGAACAAAAACTGCATCCCTGTATCAACCAGACTCGAAATAGTCCAAAAAATGATCCTCCCGATTATTGATTATGGTGATGTTGTCTACGGTGCTGCCCCCCAAACTTCCTTATCTAGGCTTGATCCCCTCTTCAACTCCTTTTGCCGGTTCTCCTTGGACCGTCCTCCAAATACTCATCACTGCGACCTCTACCAGTCCTTGGACCTCCCCTCTCTACATAACCGGCGATTGCTACACTGTGCCAGAACCACTGCCAAGTTCTGGTCGCAGACACTCCCATCCTACCTGTCGTCCTCCCTAACTGCCCTTCCCCCACCAGCCTACGCTCTCAGGAACTTAGACTCTCGGCTCCTGCATATCCCGCACAGATCCACCCGGTCTGGCCAGGCTGTCTTCAGCTTCAGGTTGCCCAAAATATGTAACTCCCTGACAGCCGATATTAGACATGCCACAATTACTACACACCGGAATGCCCTTCTTAAAACACACTTCTCTTCCAATTGCTCCTGTATCCACCATTGAATTACTCACAACCTAACTACCAGCTGTTAACATCAGTCTGGTTTTCTCCATTATCGGTATGTAGTGATGCTGTCAGCACCAAATGTTTATTGAATTGTTATTGAAAATGTACCTTCAAATCGGATTATGACTGTCTCATCTATTGTTTTGTACCACACATATTTATGTACGTTTTCTCCTCTGTATTTACTGTACCATTTGTACCCCCCGGCGCATCTGGAATCGAACGGTACTCTGTTCAGTATGCCTTCCTGGTTAATCTTTTAAATAAATAAATAAGAAGGCTATGTTGAAGATTTGGGGTTCAAATATGAGAAAACAACAAATTTATCAGTCTACGTTGCAATGTTTCAACACACTCTCATAACTGTGGTAATTTTCAATATTTTGATCCAAACTTTTCAACATAGCCATTTTTTCATACCATCTCATGAATGTAACAGCTGTCATTTCTCAAACCCTACCTAAAAGGTGTTTTGACACTTGTGGTACAAAATGATGTTTCGGCCATTGTTTTATAAATGACACCGTCATTTTCAGAAGGAGTGGTTATAAAAAGATTGTGTTGAAAATTTGGGGTAAAAATGTGAAAAAACAACTAAGTCATGAGGAAACAAATTGTACCAACAGTTACTCATAACCTTATTCTTTTTGCAGATGTTTTACTTCTAATGTTCAATATATCCCTTGTGTTATCCCGCCTCCTGAACATGGCAGGTGTCACTTTTCAAATCCCCTCTGAAACTTGTTTCCAGAGTCACACAGCAAAATCACCATTTAGATGTGATTTTAAAAATTCCACCTGTCTTGATCATAACATCAGGTCATAAAAAGACTGTTGGACATTTGGGGTCAAAATATGGGAGCCCACTTAAAAGTAGATATTGCCTGTCAGCTGCCCTATCCTTGGTAATTACAATCTAACAATGTGCCAAAGCAGGACATCACTGAAAATGACGCATTGCATCTCAACTGCTCTGTCCTGGGTAAATATGTAGTAAAAATGTGTACAATCAAGACTCAGTACAATAGCACCACCAGCGGTAAACATTTGGCATTGACAAATGCTTTTTTTTTTTTTGCAGAAATCTCTTCTTGTGCAGATTACATAATTGGGGTGGGCGTCAGACTCCTGTGAGCTGGCGAGTGGCTGGGGTGGAGGTTGGCAGCCATCAGCTGCAGCAGGAGCATTTTTTATTCCTTTTGGAGTGGTGCAGAGGAGAAATGCAAGAGGATTTCATCATCTGGGAAGAAGGTTTGTGGTTGCTTTTTTCTGCAGGCAAAGCATCACTTTCTTTTTCTGCTGGTGTGCTGGGAGCACTCTCGATAGAGTAACAGTGCCAGTTTGATACAGATTGATCATGGGCCATTAGAATTAGTCTTTTACGATCGTTGGCGGTCTCCAGAGTTGAATCACCATAGTTTTCACTGTCACAGTTGCCAGTGATGTCAGTAATCAAATCGCTTGGCAGGAACTCAGATTCCTGTCCAGATTTTCCATCTGGGGCTCAGTTTCCTTGGCAGCAGGCAGAGGTACGGTGTGGGTTGCGGTTGTAAGTGTAGCCGCAGTGGGACAGTCAGAGGTGTGATGGTGGCAATCACTCATGGTGGGCTGATCAAAAAAAAAATAATCAGGCACATCTTCAGATGTTGTGGTAGTGGGCAACGTGTTTTTTAATGCTGAGTGCTGCAAGTTTGTTTGCCCCTGTGGGTTTGGATTTGCAGTCGGAGCCTTTTGTTTGTGAGAGGTACTTGGTCAAGATGAGTGGTTTCTGTGGTGAAAGGCTTTGACAGAGTGTGGGGGTATGGCTGTATGCAAACAGCTGCTGCTCAGGGCTCTAGTTTTTACCCATTCCTTTATGAAGGAATATATAGTATGGGCATAGCATGCTACTGACCAACAAGCTTTCAAGATTTTTGCTGTCCAGTGCAAAATTTAAAATAAAGCATTATGAGAGACTGATTTCTGCAAACTTACAATACAGTTAACAAACAAAAGTCTAGGGAGACCAATAAAAAGAAAAGGGATATTTTAGTTTTATGTTTTTGGGTCTGATGGTTTCCGAGAATGTCTAAGTGGTAGCAGAGAATAAAAATGTTTAAGGGGCACAAACCTACAGATACAGGTAATGAACCACACAGAGTATATGAGTAAATTGGGACCACAATCTAATACTATAGCTAACAAATAAAATGATAAAAAATGGCATATAATTATAGCTGCACCATCTGGGAACTAGCGACCATCTAATAGTATGGTTCACAATAAACACAGCAATAGAGTCAAGTCATACAAAGGCAAAAGTACTGGACTTTAGGAGGGCTGACTTTGCCAAAATGAGTGAGTGCCTAAGGAATGCACTAGCAAATGGGCAGGAAGGAGGGGTGGAAGAACAATGGGGAATAATAAAAACTGCCATCACAGAGGTAACAAGCCTTTGTGTGAAGCAAATAAACAAACAGAAACGATGTAGAAACCACTATGGTTCTCAAAGGAAGTGGCAGTGAAGGTTCAAGAGGAAAAGAAAGCATTCAGGAAGTACAAGGAATCACAGAAGGAGCAGGACAGAGAACTGTATCAGTTAAAGCAAAGGAAGCTGGGAAGGCAGTCAGAACAGCAAAGGCCCAAACCGAGGAAAAGATAGCCAACTCGTTAAGAAGGGATAAAACCTTTTATAGGTACATCAGGGAGCAAAAGGAAGACCAAGGGAGGGATAGTGAGGCTTAATACAGGGAGGGAGGGTGGGCAGAGGTTGACTGTAAAAGGCAGAGATACTAAACAAATATTTTGCTCAGTATTTACAAAGGAAGAGGGGAGGTACATAAAACAAACAGTAGAAACACTCTGGATACAGAAGTTGATACCAGCCATTTACAGAAGAAAGGGTTCTGAAAGAACTCTTAAAACTGAAGGTGGACAAAGCAATGGGGCCTGATGGGATTCATCACAGAATTCTAAAAGAACTAAGGGTAGAACTAGTGACACCACTGACTACCCTCTTTAACAAATCATGGGAGGATGGGATGGTACCCGAGGACTGGAGGAGGGCAGATGTGATTCCCCTTCACAAAAGTGGGAGCAAGGCAGAAGCAGGAAACTACAGACCTGTTAGTTTGACCTCAGTGGTAGGGAAAATGATGGAATCACTTCTGAAGGAAAAAATTGTCGATTATCTTGAGGCCAGAGGGGCACAGGACCCAAGGCAGCATGGATTCACAGCGGGAAGGTCATGCCAGACGAATCTGATAGATTTCTTTAACTGGGTGACCAAAGTAGTAGATCAGGAGGGCTGTGGACATGGCCTACCTAGACTTTAGTAAGGCATTTGACACAGTCCCACACAAAGATTAATATACAAGTTAGCCAGCCTGGGGTGGGTCCCAAGATGACAGCCTGGGTAAAGGGTGGCTGGAGAATAGGACACAGAGTAATAGTAAATGGAGTCCACTCTGAAGAAAGGGGTTACTAGTGGGGTACTGCAAGGTTCAGTATTAGGACCAGTCCTCTTCAATGTCTTTATAAGCGACATTGCAGAGGGACTGGAAGGAAAAGTATGTCTCTTTGCAGATGACACAAAGATCTGCAACAGAGTTGATGCACAAGGTGGGGTGGAAAGGATGAGAAGGGACTTGGCAAGGTTAGAGGAATGGTCAAATGTATGGCAGCTTAGATTCAATGCTAAGAAGTGCAAGGTAATGCACCTGGGAAACAAAAACCCAGGGGAAGAGTACACAATGGGGGTGAGATACTAACATCAACAAAAATGGAAAGGGACCTGGGGGTAGTCATATCAGATGACCTAAAGGTGGGCAAGCAATGTGAGAGGGCAGCAAGGAGGGCTGGGGGGATACTGGTATGCATAGGGAGAGGTATCACCAATAGAAGACAAGAAGTTATTATCCATCTGTACAGACAGCTAGTTAGACCCCATCTGGAGTATTGTGTGCAGTTCTGGAGACCCAATCTCCGCAAAGACATAGACAGGATGGAAGCTGTCCAGAGGAGGGCAACTAAAATGGTGCAGGGTCTGCACCGGAAGACATATGAAGAGAGACTTAAGGAGCTTAATATGTATAGCCTCGAGGAAAGGAGGGAGAGGGGGACATGATAGAAACTTTCAAGTACTTCAAGGAATCAACAAAGTCCAAGAGGGTAGCATCTTTCAAAACAAGAGGTGTGCAAGAACAAGGGCACAATTTGAAGATAGAGGGGTCGGCTCAGAGGTAATTTAAAGAAGTATTTTTCACAGAGAGGTTGTGGATGCATGGAATGGCCTTCGGAGGAGTTGTGGAGTCAAAAACAGTGGTGGAATTCAAGCATGCATGGGACAGTCATAAGGCAATTCTAGGGGGTGGGGGCAGAAAGAAGTAGGCTGCTGGTTAACTAGGATCTGCAGCTTATCCATTAGGTAGGGAAATGGGCAGACTGGGTGGGCCAAGCGGTCCTTATCTGCCATCAAATTCTATGTTTCTATGTTTCTATAACAATGTATAAAAAAATGTTTTGTAAGGGAAACTAACTAATGACAAGTTGTAGATGGAAAATGAATAAGAAATAATGATAATTTAACTGAACCTTACCTATCCACATAGTTCAGGAGCCTCCCCTTAAACAAAGGGCCTAAAGTGTCTCAAGACCCAAGGAGCCTGGAGACTCAGGTAAAAGCTGATAGGAACATTGGTCCAGATATTCAAACTGCGCCAGGCTGTGGTGCAAGCATGGGCGCAGCTCAACTAGGTTGCGCAGGGGTGTGGACTGGGTGATATTCAATGGAGCTGCGCCATGGCTCAGCAGTGTTGAATATCGCAACCTGGCCACCCCTAGTGTACATGGCGCAGTGGCACTGAGCCAGCGCAAGTGGCCAGAGTGGAGCATGGGGATGCGCTAGCGCAAGTTCCATTGCGCCATGCACAGCAACCGCGATATTCAAAAGTTGACATGAAAATGGGGCCATAATGTATGCAAGGTGCACATGGGGCCATTTGCATGTCATTATGGCCCCATTTGCATGCAGGTGCGCTGATCCCCGACGACTTGCACCTGGCACCCTGCCAGGCAGCAGCCATCGGGGACCGACGCCCCCTGCAGCCCGATCTTGGGCATCTGTAATAAAAAAAAACAAACTATTATGTCCAATATCCCTGGTGGTCCAGTGGACCGCTATCTGCCCGATCGTGGGCATGTGTAAAAAAGAAGATATTCCTTCCAATATCCCTGGTGGCCCAGTGGACCGCTGTCTGCCCGATCACGGGCATGTGTAAAAAAGAAGATATTCCGTCCAATATCCCTGGTGGTCCAGTGGACCGCTATCTGCCTGATCGTGGGCATGTGTAAAAAAGAAGCTATACCGTCCAATATCCCTGGTGGTCCAGTGGACCTCTATCTGCCCGATCACGGGCATTTGTAAAACAAAAATAATTCCAATATCCCTGGTGGTCCAGTGGTACCCCACTCACCTGCCCACTGAGCCTCACCGCCCTGCTCCTCCCCAGTCAGCCAGCGGGTGGCAGCACCCCACCTGCCTGCCGCCCTGCCGCCCGCCGACTGACACCTTGGTAGGGCTGCACGCCCATTGGTTCACAGTGTGAGCCAATGGGTGTGCAGCCCGTACCGTACTTCACATTCCAGATATGTGAATCACATATCTGGAATGTGTAGTATGGTACAGGCTGCATGCCCGTTGGCTCACGCCGTGAACCAATGGGCGTGCAGCCCTACCGAGGTGTTAGGTGGGCGGCAGGCGGATAGTGCTGCCACCCGCTGGCTGACCGAGGGTGGGGCGGGGTGGTGGGCCTCTGGTGGTGGGTGGACCACTAGACCACCAGGGATATTGAATTATTTTTTTACAAATGCCCATGATCGGCAGATAGCGGTCCACTGGACCACCAGGGATACTGGACAGAATATCTTCTTTTTTACACATGCCCGCGATCGGGCAGATAGCGGTCCACTGGACCACCAGGGATATTGGACAGAATAGCTTCTTTTTTACACATGCCCGCGATCGGGCAGATAGCGGTCCACTGGAGCACCAGGGATATTGGACGGAATAGCTTCTTTTTTACACATGCCCGCGATCGGGCAGATAGTGGTCCACTGGACCACCAGGGATATTGGACTTTTTCTTTTACAGATGCCCGCGATGAGCATGGGGGGGTGCTGCCAGGTGCAGCCGGAACCAGGGGCTACCCACAGGTGGCAGCTGCCGTTGTGCCCTGCAATGCGGCAGCTCACCTGTGGTGGCCATCAGTTGTTCCTATTTTTTGGATCAACTTTGTGCTGGCGCAGGTAGGGGTTGTGCATGCATGGCTCTGGCATCCGGGCTGAATATCGGGCTGTGCAGAGTATGCATGGGCATGCCCCCACCTGTGCCTGCATATTACTGATGCGGCCCGCGCATTGGGATCGAAGCGTAATTTTCCCTTTTGAATATCAGGCTGGCACATCAGTGTGTTCTGCCATGCGCAACCCTTTTGAATATCTGGGCTGTTATATAAATATTTGCTTTTAAATAACAACCACATGGCTGTGGGATTAATGTACACATTTAATGTACATATTTTGCTTAAATTAGAGGTTATAATATCCTGCTGCCTGAAAAAACAATGTTTTCTGGGAAACTCATAAGTCATTAATGGTTTGTTTCAAATAAATTTCTAATGGTATAAAAATAAAAGACAGTACTGGGGTAATGGTCCAGAAACCCGGAGTTCATGTGAATATAATTTTTTTTTTTTTTTTTTTACAGATAATGCAAAGTGTTTCCTGAAGAAGTGTGTAAAAAAACATGAAACACTGGGAGTAATTTACATTTGCAATGCTAAATTAGAAAAAAGAATATATTAATATTTTTTTTAAATCCCTTGGTGAGTGAGCTTAATTTTCATCCAGTCTAAACTAGCCCTCAAAGGTCTGCCATATACTGAACTGTTAGTTTCAGTAAAAAAATAATAATAATAATAAATACATAGATGACTCCCAGCTCTACTTGCCAGCTCTGAGGATTTGGGGCAACTGGAGATGGGTGTGATTGGGTCCCAGGAATGACTGGGACATGCCAGTGAGAAGATACACACCAAGATCTGCCTTACTGCAGCCCCCTGGTTAACGTAATGACACCAGCCAGTGCACACCCTCCCTAGTGTGGAAATATGTATTAGTATCATACACAGGCACATCCCCACCCCTGTGCTGACAGCTTGGGACAGGGCATGGAACATGATAATGTTTGTCAGGCTATGAAAAAAGATGAGAGGAGGTTAGACAAAGTAAACAAGCAGTAAGCAGGAAGGGTGTTGCAGGGGAAGGGAACATGCTAGCTACTATTTTTTTTCCTATCCTACTTTTTGCTCCCCCTTTACCACCTCGCCTTACTTAACAACAGGGGAGACATAGTATTTCTGGTGTTTCTCCCCTAGTTCCCGGGACCCTGCTTTGCAGTCGCGTATGTGCATGGAGGCGTGCATGCACTCTGCGTCTCCAGTGAAGGCCCCTTCCTCCTTCCCGGCCTAATGCCAGGTTCCCCCCCACCCCCATGGCTTGGCGCTGCCACCTAGCCTCCACCGGGAGGCACCTGAAACCCCACGTCCCTTCCTGGAAAGGAGAGTTGCCTTTGGCTGCTCAATCCATCTCCCTCACCCTCCCCCCGTCCAACCCCGGCAGCCCGAACTTGCTCCTGAACTCAGGTCGCCAGCCTGGTGTGAGGTGTGGCATCCAGCGCCTCAAACCTCAGCACCACCGGGACAGCTCTAGCTACTACTTTTAATTACATATATGGTTGTAGCCACCTGAAATTAAATGTTATGGTATTTTATAATTATGGAATAATTTTTTTTACATGGATTTTCTTTCTTACCTTTGAAGAAGTATGTCACATCTTTAGTCCATGTCCATACATGAACAAATGCATTGATTTTTTCTGTTGGAATTCCTTGCCATCCTAATGAAACGGCAATGGGATCTCCATAGCGTGGTCTATTATTACGATTCTCATAAAGCCAATACCAGCTTGCACGGAAAAAGTAAGTATTAAATCGCACTACCAGTTCACCATAACTGTTTCTTTCTTTTCTGACCCAGTCAAACACTGTATCAAATGGTCCTTCACATGAACCTAAGCAGAAAAAAAGTTATTGACAATAGACATTGCAAACTGAAAGCCTAATGCATCATTGCACTGCACTTTTCATACAAAATTGTGTGAGGGATAAAAATAATATGAAATGACATTTGGACATTTTATACCATAACCTTGTTCTTACAACTATTTGTGAATTTTGTAGACTAAAATGGCAACTTTATACTTCAATACCTTCATTTTATTTGGTAAACTTCTCCACAGTTAATCAAAACAAAAGCATATTTCTTCTTTGTCAACCTTGTGCACAAAAGACAATTTAAAAAACAGAAAGACATCATTTACCTAGAAAGTGGGTAAGACTGTATAGCCTGATAAGGGACAATGGATACTGCCATTTTTTTTATTTTAAGAAAAGATAAGAATGAGAAATTGGGGGCACATAATAGTTACACCGTCTGCTTCCCTGATAGAATAACTTCTGTATTCTCCCTAGAGGCATCCCAGGCCTCTTCTGGTGCTCCCAAAAGAAGCATAGCGGAGGGGCGGGGTTGCTTGTCAAGTCCCAATCTGCCACATCTCTGAGTGCATTTATGGAGAACCGCTGCATTACATTTGGATTGGTGGAGGGGAGAATGACACTGAAGTCAGAAGGATCCATGACATCACAACGACAACCTTTTTCTGACATGATACTACAGTGATGGATTTATGTCAACCGCAAGTTGCGGTTGGCATAAATCCGCTGAGAAACTGTCTGTTTTGTTTGGGCAGCTTTACCACCCACACCTCCTGTAACTTAGAATTGTCAACTCCGAGTTGAAGTTGATTGGGGCAAAACCCAGAGAAAGCAGTGTCGGGGTCCTGTGGGTACATTACAGCGGTTACAGTGACTTGCCGCTATGATGTACTTCGTTTGCGAAATGTCACTGCGGCATCGGCATATGAAGTCAGTATATATGTGCAAGGCTATATCTGCAGTTTGGAGGGTGACTTCTGAGTTGTACGCATGTTGAACACAGAGTCTCTTGTGTCAGCGGTATCTTAAAGATCAGATTTAATGTAATTAAAGCCTCAATTTAACCACTATAAAACCAAACAGCGGTTCAGTCACAGAGCAATTTCAGCAGAGTATACTGCACTTAATTTTTTAACAGTGTACAGTCTTCAAGACTTATCAAATCCATGGAAAATTTATACTAGATATAAAGAAACCAAGCTCTACAACCAACAGTCCTAATGTGTGAGGTACATGCCATTATCATAGAATCCTCAATCAAAGTAGATGCAATGAATATGCTAAACTAAAAGTGGTTGTGGTTCTCCTAAACAGAACACTACTAATACAGTATCTAAGTTCCACATACTTGACCCCAGCTACTGGGCTTAGGGAATAGTCACTTTTCTCTTTAGTGCTGAAGCATTACAAAAAAGTTGAGCTAGCATAGTTACAGAATCAGTTTCTTAAAAATAAATCCTGTTGATGCAGTTTGCAGTACATGCATCAAGATTTGTTGATATATGTCATACACTTGTAACAACAATATTATTAAAAGCGTATTAATGTATATCTCTATGCAGCAAAATGTTTCTGCTTAAGCTGTATGAGCGTGTACTGATACAGCATGGGCTTCCTGACCGTTCAGTCAGTGGTGGTGGGAGGAGGGGGGCTTCCTGACCGTTCAGTCAGTGGTGGTGGAGGAGGGCTTTGCTGGTTGCCAGCTCGTGTTTGGGATG
The DNA here is from genome assembly GCA_016271365.2 of Neoceratodus forsteri. Classification (NCBI taxonomy): domain Eukaryota; kingdom Metazoa; phylum Chordata; order Ceratodontiformes; family Ceratodontidae; genus Neoceratodus; species Neoceratodus forsteri. Next base: position 334,373,519 of record CM028135.1, on the reverse strand, counting down.
GGGGTGTAGGGTGGTGGCATTAACTGCAGGGGTGGGGGTCCACTAGATCACCAGGGATTGATAACTCATGAATAAGGATTGGGGCTGGGGGGGCGCTAGACCACTGGGGAATGTAAGAATTAGCTACGGGTGACATGGGAGATTGGGGCAGGGGGTACCGCTAGACCACCAGGGACTTGCTTAATTTAATAAATAGGGATCAGAGATTGGGGTGGTCTGCTAGACCACCAGGGACTCAATTAACTTATTAAAAGGGGATCGGGGCTGGGGAAGTGGGACTGTGGAACATTGCCATATGTTGCTCACCTCTCCCAGAGGACACATTTCTAAGTACCCTTATACCAGCCCTGGCTGGTCTAACAGGACTTAGAAATCAGCCCTCTAGGAGGGTTTTGAGAATCATGATTAGGGGAATTGGCAGCCTGCATCTGTCGCAAGCCCCTAGTGCCATGCCGCAGCCTGTTTTGTGGCACATTGATGACGCAAGCCCCCTTTGGTGCAGGCTACGCAGGCTGCCTTTAAAAATTGCTCCCAGCTCATCCTGTGATGCAAGGGGCACTTTGTGCCATTCCTTGTTGCTCAAGTCCCTTGAGCCATGCTGGGAGCTGTGAAAATTGAGCCCGTGGTCTCCAGAACTGGACACACTGCTCTAGGTAGGGTCTTGGCAGCAATTTATACAGAGGCAACACCACCTCCCTCTTTCTGCTGGATATACCTCTCCCTCTGCACCCCAGCATCCCACTCAGCCTCCCTACTGCCTTGTTGCACTGCCTGGCCACCTTTAAGACATCCGATATGATTACCCCCGGGCCTCTTTCCTGCTTGGTCGTCGTCAATACCACTCCACCCATTTTGTACTCTGCCCTGAGTTTCTGTGACCTAAGTGCATTATTTTGCACTTTTTCACATAGAAACCCAGCTGCCATATCCTTGACCATTCTTCTAGTTTTCTCAGGTCTCTGCTCATCCTTTCCACCCCCCCCCCCGAAGTGTCCATGCTATTGCAGATTTTGGTGTCATCAACAAAGAGGCAGACCTTCCCTTCCAGTTCCTCTGCAATGTCGCTTATAAAGACATTAAAGAGGACCGGTCCCAGCACTGATTCCTGAGACACCCCACTGGTCACACTCCCTACCTTGGAGTGAACTCCGTTTACCACCACCCTTATCCCTTAGCCAATTTCTTATCTAGTTTATTTATTTAGTTGTATATTCGGAGACAACCTTTGAGTTAGAACTCCTTTACAAAGGTTCCACGTCATACACTAAACACAGTTTACAGAAACAGAGATTATACAACAGAAACAGGAGTAAGCAGCAGAATCACCACATTGTCAATTATAGAAAAAAATATGCTATCTTTTCTATTACAGGAAAGTGCTTTCGACTGCAGTATGTGTATCAGGCAGGACATGCTGCAGGCATTAGGCGCTGCTAGAGTTGGCACTGTCTTGCTATCCTAGGAGGAGGGAAGAAGGGGGTAGAGAAATGGGGGAATGGTTAGAGAACATGGGAAACCAAGTGTAATGGGACAGAGGATAGATAGGGGTTAGAGGAGAAAGCAGGGAGAGAGATGTGAGGGTGGGGAAGGGGGAGAGAAAGCTGGGACTATGGTTGATAGGGGTTAGAGGAGAACTTGGTCGGGCAGGGTTGGGGAGAGAGAGAGTGGTGAGAGGAGAGAGAGAGAGAGAGAGGGAGTGAGTTAGAGAGAGGGGAGAGGGTGGGATAATAGGGGAATGAGAGGAGAGGGTGGTGAAGTGGTGAGGGGGAGAAAGGAAAAAGAAAATAACTTGTAGATAAGTACTGTCTTTGGCAACATAGTATATGTGTTATGAGCACTAAAGATTATGTGCTATGAACACTATAAGCTTAGATAGCTCAGGAGTGAAAGGCTCAGTATGACCCTGGGGGGATCACGGTTTCTCGGTTGGCAATTGCATGTATTGCTGTTGACAAGGATCTGTTTTAGCTCATCTTTAAAGATCCTTTGGATAGCCACCTTCTGCATAGCTGCAGGTAACTCATTGAGCCAGAGCGGGGCTCGGTAGGAGAAAGATCTTTGCCCCAGGGCTGTCCTACGGAATGGGACACTGAGCATGTTTTGCTCCTTTCCTCTGGTGTTGTATAGGAAATTGCTCGTGGACAGTAGGTTAGAAATGCAGGGTGGGGTGTCTCCAAGCATTGCCTTTCTCCCCAATAGGCATGTTTGGAATCTTATCCTATTCCTGAGTGACAGCAGATTGCACTGCTCATACAGAGCACAGGTATGTGTGAGATGGTCAGCACAAAGCATAAGTCTGCATGCCATATTTAGGGTTGTTTCACCCTCTTTAGAGATGTATCAGCTCCATATACCACCAGGCCATAGTCTATTACGGAGAGAAAGGAGCTGGAGACCGAAGTCCTTATGGCATTAGGTGTGAGGCTCTTCCTGTGCCTGTACAGGATGCCTAGTTTAGTGCTGGTAGCCTTGACCACTGAGTCGATGTGCAGTCCAAAGGAGAGTGTGTTGTCAATCGTGACACCAAGGTACTTAAAGGAATATACCTGCTCCAGGGGTTCCGCTTTGTTATTTGTGATTGTTAAAGTGGGGTATCTTCTTTTTAATTGAGAGCTGGAGAGGAGCATTGCTTTTGTTTTTTATATTTCAGCAAAAGCTTTTTGTTACTAAACCATTTTTCTATCAAGCGGAAGGTGGACTGTAGCTCCAATTGAAGGGGTGCTATTTTTGAATGACTATTGAGGATTACAGCATCATCTGCATATACAGTCATTGTATTTGTGCATGCCTCAGGGAGGGCATTCAGAAACAGGCTGAACAAAAGGGGTCCCAGGATAGACCCCTGGGAAACTTCCAGTAATATAGTTTTGGGCTGTGATATTGCTTGGCTTATATTTACCCTTTGTGTTCTGGAGGACAGGTAGTCCTTGAACCATAGGACAGCACTGGAAGCAAGTCCAAGGGATTGCAGTTGTTTTAGAAGGAGGGGTTGTTGACCGTATCGAAGGCCTTAGTGAAGCCGATAAAGATAGAGCCAACCATCCTACCTTCATCCAGGGCCTTATGTACATAATCCATGAAGTCGACCAGAGATGTAGTGGTGCCATGGTTCTTCCTGAAACCATGCTGTTGGGGACATTGCAGTTGATATTTGTGGATGTAGTCAGTAATTTGATTGGCCACAATCTGCTCCAGACCTTTTGAGAGTGGTGACAGGATGGAGATGGGTCTGTAATATGCAGTGCTGGTCCTATCCCCGCTCTTATGTCACCAGCACTTGTTTCCATTGTGCAGGGAATTTAGCCAGAGCTAGTGATTTATTAAATATTTTGGAGATGGGTACTATGAGCACATCTATAGCAATCGCTACCAGTTTCATATCAATGGAGTCACTACCTATTCGAGTTTTCCACCACTCCACCCTAATCTAGTTCCTTGTATTTATTGTATTTAATTCCTGAACTGAGATATGGGGTTTTGAAATGTTTAAACAAAACTGTTCTCTGGCCACACCCACTATGAAAAAAATTTAATGTCTTAGTGTAGTGTTGCACTGTTTACCAACAAAAATGTACGCTAGCTCCCTTCTAATATATTGACCGTACAAATCCAGCATGTAAAGTCAAAATGTAACCTCGAGGGTAGGGATTTTAAAATTGCTAATGGTGGCCATTTCTAATTACTTATTTATTGTAAAATAAAGTAATAAAAGTTGTTTTAAAAGCTTCAAAGACTAATAAACATACACTGATGATGAATCCAATTATTTCAGAAACATATAATTGCTAAAAAAAGCTATATGACTACATTTTTTCTGACTAACAAATACCGTATATCTTCAATTAGAAGCCATTCTCGAATATAAGCCGTAGGCTATGGTGAAATATTTTAATAAAAGCCACCCTCGAATATAAGCCGCTGCCTCTAATCATGTTACATAAAGTACTTCAGATTACATTTATAGTGTACTGACAAAGTTTCCTACCATCGGCTGCTTAGCCGAATCATCTCTCTGCAATTTTAATCTCTTTAAATATTATCATCAATGAATTTCATATGCTCTTAGTTAATGTTTAGGTTTATTTCACTATGAAGTAGACCTTATACAATATACTTGGTCAGATGCTGGACATGTTAAAAATTGGATGTTTCAATATAAGCCGCCCTCGAATACAAACCGCAGGCCAAAATACAAAATGTTAATAGAAACCGCGGTTTCTATTCGAAGATATAGGGTATTACTGCTTGAAACCTTTTTTCCAGGACATTGAAAAAATGGCCATCTGTACTGTCTCAACCTGATTAGAAATTCTAGACTAAAATGCACTTCGTTGCTTAGCCCTGAAGTAAATTGCTGATTTGTCATCTGCAACACTTCTGGTTAGAAGTACATGACAGAGTCCTCAAATTTTATTGTTTTAACAAGTTCCAACCCAAAGACCTGGGCTGACAGAGCTTTTTGCATTTCTGTGCTTCATATATGTTCATGACAATCCTACCTTGAATGCAGTTAGATCCTAAATTAAGAATGATCTTTTTTGATGGGCCTATCAGCTTGACTGTTCCATTGTATGATCACAGTTATTCAGGAAATTGTACTTGCACTGTTGTTGTCTTTTTATCATTAGCACTATTTATTACTATGTCTGAGTTTTATTTATTGTTCTGTGTAGTGTTTTGTATGTGCTTAGAGATGTATGCATTACTTGTGCTTTATAAATACTTGATTGATGGATTGACTGATAAAGGCAACCGCTCGCCTGTCCTGTCAGAGACAATGTGCGGCCAAGGTGATTGCTGTTGTTGTGGGGGTGGGGTGGGCAGGAAGAAAATTGGGTCAGAAACTAGAGAAAACAACACTGAAATCCAAATATGTATACTGTATATACAGAAAACACAATGGCTGCTCTCAAAAGGTGTAATGTTTTTTAAAGAGTGATGGAAAAGTCCATAACTCACTGGTGGTGAAAGCACGAGTGCATTATGAAAGTCCTACACCTTTCACAAGTGGTGATAAATTACATTGCTTGAGTCAGCCTATTGTGTAGTCAATTTATGCATATACAGTGTATGGTGGAACGCTGTTCCACATGGAAATCCATGCCTGGAACAGTGTTGTTGTGCTGCACTTGGTGCATCACGATCTTGCTGTGCTGCTCAACAAGATCGAATGCATTTACAATTAGTATTGCGAGACAAGGAAGTAAGCTGCTGCGACAGCTGCCAAAGTAAGGCTTATTTTTTCTGGGAGACTTGTTTGGGAGATCACGGAGTGCTGCTTATGGTTGCCCATACACTATAAAAGATTGTGTATGAGCAACCATACACAAACAAGGCAGTTGTAAGATCTTAAGGTTTCCGTGCTAATGGACCTCTCGAGCTGTGCTCTTGAGGTCTCTAGTTACCATGGAAACCTCTCGATCGTACAACTGCCTTGTTGTGTATGATTGCTCATAGACAATCCTCTATGTCTTTTAACGAGGAGGTGCAGTCTGCTCCTTAGTATGTAATTAATACAAGAACATAAAGGATTGTGTATGAGTAATCATACACAACAAGGCAGTTGTACGATCGAGAGGTTTCCCTGGTAACCAGAGACCTCGAGAGCACAGCTCGAGAGGTCCGATACCACGGAAACCTCACGATCTTACAACTGCCTTGTTTGTGTGTGGTTGCTCATACACAATTTTTATGTAGTATGGGCAACCATAAGCAGCCTCTGTAGATCCCCAAACAAGTCTCCCAGAAAAGTAAGCCTTTCCTCCCTGCTCCGTGGGCGGCTCAATTGAGCATGCGGCGAGAATGAGTTCGATCTTGTGCTGCACGGTGACGACTCGCAGTGCGCACAACAAGGTCGCGATGCACCAAGTGCAGCACAACAGTGCTGTTCCAGGCATGGATTTCCATGTGGAACAGCATTCCACCATACACTGTATATTTGTTTTCAATATTCTTTTATCTTTCCTGGGTGTATAACACATCATGGAAGCCTAGCCAAAAAAGTCTATACAGAGAGCAGTTGAAAGCTGCTAACTGACTTCATATTGCCTTTGTCAATAACATCCTAATGCTCACCATGGTAACAGCCAAGCACAGCGATTGTAAGGTCATCAGAACATACAGTAGGAACAGGAACAGCCTGGAGGAAGGCCTATTAGACCATCAGGTCTGTCACCCTCAGATACAGCATTGAAGGTTTACTGTCATCATATACCAATCCAGGTTTACTGTACCACAGTTTACCAGGTCAGGTAGGGATAGTCAGATGCCTTTTGAATGACACTGTGGAATGTGTATTACATTATCTGATATACTTAGTAGACAAAAAACTGGAGAAAGTGAAAAAAAAAAAACAACTAAAGCTAAACATAATTGTTATAACAGTTCTAATTCTTTTATTTTAACACATGCCTATTCTTTCAAATGTATAGTTTTTTTTTAAATTAGATCACTGTATAAAGATGAACCAGTTTTCTGCTTGTGTGCAGAACGGGCTCACTGTGATGTCATCAGTATTTTGAAAGCTGTACTCTAATTGGATACGTATTCCATAATTTTTAAAGTAGTCATCTTTCAAAATATCAATTGTGACATGCTCAGCCTAAAAAATAACATGTTATTTTTTGATATTGGTCTACAATCAATGGAGGCAACAGTTTATCTTTGGAGAGTTAACACTGGTGTTAAACGTTACACCTGCCACATGGAATCTCTCGGCCTGCGGCTCTTTGTGGAAAACTGTCTGATGCAATTCATTTGAAAGTACAGTCAGCCCTTGCATGTCATGTTCTTTTACCCAGCAATTTCCTTCTATTTTTCTTGTATTTTGTCCCATATGTCACCTGTCCCCCACACCCTGATCATATGTCATGATGGTGTCACATTTTCTAGCAAAGCGCATGAGCCAGTGAGCAAGTGCTTTCATAGCTGATGTAAATGCAGCTCAAAATCACCACATACTCTCTATATGACCATGAGTAAGACATTTAACCTCCCAGTGTTCAACCTCCATGAAATCTCTTTCTTTCTCTTTCTCTCTCTCTCTCTTTCTTAGATTTCTTAGTACTGGTGTGCAGGTGATACCGTCTAGTTTACCAAAACAAACATATTTGTGACTTGCTTTCACAAGTTCTTTATTTGATGTATTTAAACTTTTTTTTTTACCTTCAAAGGCACACTGTGTTGAAAACAACCCATTCCCAGATGTACCCTGGAAATTCTCTTTATCATATCAGTGGATGCAGAGCTGAATTCCATAGCAAAGATGCAGGTTAGGTTTTATGTATTGGTTAGTATGACAGTTTAGAAACAATTGTTGCCTTTACGTAGCTGTTTACTTACCATAAAGTTGCTGAATGTTTTTTCTGTCGACCCTATCAAGTTCAATGCCCAGAGTCTGGGGGATGTAATTTGGTTGCATGATAGATCCTGTTTCGTAGCTGTGAGGCAGCCCCAATACATGGCCAATTTCATGAACTGCTACCTGTAAAAAGAGAGGGAGATGTATCATTTTTATTTCCATACTCTGTTTTGCCCCCAGGGCCACAGCAAGGGAGGTTCCCTTCTGTCGGCTGCCACTCCCCCCCACCATCCACCATCTCCCCAGCAGTGAGGGAACCCCCATGGATTACCCCCTGTGGTGGTGTCAGGAGAGGGAGGTCCATCCCCCCTGAAGCAGAACCCAGTGATGTGGCCAGTGGAGGTGTGGCCAGCGGGTGTCATACACTCTTGCTGTGCCCTTTTTCCTCCTCATTTCTCCCTTACTACTCCCTGGGGCCTCAGCAAACTCAGTGGTGCGCGTGCATGCCAGAACTGGCGGCCCCAATCCACTCACCCTGGTCTAGTACTTGACCCCCGTCTGTGGGGCTCTACAACTGAGCCTCCACTCAGAGGCAGCCAAATGCCAAGAAGACCAACCTTCCCAATCTGGGAGAGAAGAACTGCCTGACGGCCGCTCAATCCTACTCCCAGTCCTCCACCCCAGCCGACCTCTGGTGGCCCAAGCTCGTTCCCAAACTCCGGTCGCTGGCATGGGGGAGGTAAGGTGCTAGCACCTCATCCCTCTGTGCCACTGGGCCAGCATCTGGGGGGATATATCATTAATATGTTAATTATCTTACTAAAGTAAACTCCAAGTTGCTTTGAAGCCATCCATGTCAGTGGCTCAGCAGGTTACACACTTGCCTCTGACACTGGAAAATCAAAAGGTTGTGTATTCTAGCACCACACCAGGAACTTGGGGTAAATTCCAGTGCTGACACTAGTGCAGCATGAGAAGGGTTCTGCACTCTAGAGGTACTGTCTTTTGGATGAGATGTTAAACCAAGGTTCAGTCTGCTTGTTATAGCGGTTGCTCAGGTGGATGTTAAAGATCCCATGGCACTTCGTGAAAAGAATAGGGGAATTCCTCCATTGTCCTGACCAAGTTTCCCCATTCACTAATGATACCACCATCAACTAAATCTGATTCAGGATGTAAGTTTCCATCTGTATTTCCCCCTTACCCCAAGACGAGGCTGAAAACAGGCACAATTCCCTAGGCCTCCTTTCCTGGGCAACAAAAATTAAAAAATAAAGCCTGCACTGCAGTGCACTTTCATGCAGCTCTGTCATGCCAGTATTTCTGAGTCAAAATGAGAACATTTATGTTCATATGACATTTAAATAGGGAGAGAAATAAGGACTAATGAATGGGAAGGAGCATATTATGAGGATTTTTTTTCAGTCTTGTGTTTCTGCATATCTGACCCCTGGTTCTGCAGCTTCCTCCAGTTCTGTCACAGGCCTTCTCATGAACTTACTGGTTATCCATCCCTTATCCAGGACCACACATGTCAGTGGGTGGCTTGTCCTGTCAGTCATGCATGCAATGATGCACGTACATGTAAAAAATGGGAGGATTGCCACTAGGGCAAGGCAAAAAAGTTAGGTAGGGTTGGCAGATGGGATGGGCCAAGAGCCTTTTTCTGCTACCAATGTCTACGGATCTTTGTATCTATATCATATGTGTGGTGGTGTGTATGTTTGCATGGGGTCAGATGGTGGCCCTTCACAGAAGTGTGTACTTGCTTACGCTACCACCTGGCTTCTGCCAGGTGGCAGTCAAGGAGTGAAATGGAGGCAGTATAGCGCAGTGGCTTAAGGCTCTGAGCTGCAAATCTGGTGACATCCAGCAGACCAGACCGGGGTTTGAATTCCACAGCTTCCACTTGCATACTGTGTGACCCTGAGCAAGTCACTTAACTTCCCTGTGCTCCCAGGTCACTCCTGTAAAAAAGCTTTCAGTTTAGTGTGCTACTCCTGGTTAAACAACTAAAAAAAAAAAATGCTGTGTCACCCCACCCTGAGGGAGGGGAGCTGTCCTTGGGACACTCTATCCTCCATCCCCAGCAAGGTCACAGTAAGCTGAGTTTGTTTCTTATCCAGGGTCACAGGCATTACAAGTGATAGCCCTACTGCTGTGCCAACAAGCCAGCTTTATGAGGATTTGTTTTACACATCCAAGGTGTGTGATGTCCAGAAACTGAGAGAGCAAAGCTTGAGAGGTTTGTGAAGATATGACATACCATGGGTGTGTAAAAAAAGCTTTGTTGTATGACTTTTCTTATATTTAATTTTTTATAATTTACTGTTCTGTGACAATTGACTTGTATTCTTAAGACTGACTGACGTGGAAAACAGTGGCATCACCAGGCTGTTTTTGGGGAGGCTGAAGCCCCCCTAATGTAAGCTCAAGCCCCCCCAATCATTTTCCCTGAAAAATGTAAAGACTTACAGCTTCACTGCTTGCTGAGAAAAAAAAAACGTGGTTTAGAGTCAGCACTTTATAGTTCTACCACATGGAGCGCACTTTCCTTTTTCTTTGCCTCGCCCTGGTCCTCCGGATCCCACTGAGACCGTTGGTGGTGCTAGTGGTAGAGGTCGTGGAGCTCTGCTCCCACCCAGTGCTTTGGTTGCCCCTGAACAGTGGCAAGGTGGAACTTTAGCTGTCTGGGTGCTGGTTTCCACCCAGACACACTTTGCTGCTGCACCTCATGGTCGGTCTGCCTAAACTTGTCCCCTCTTGGCGAATGCTGCATGGACCACGATCAGCTGGGCGCCCAGGTCCACGACTGCAGTGGCACTAATTTTCTGTGGAAGGGAAGTGGGGAAGAGAGCTGAGCAGGGCAAATCCACCACCAATGACAGCCAAAACATATGCCGTTGCTTCATTCGGTGGGGGGGAGCTACAAGAGAAGGACCACAGTCGGGGCCACCTCAGGACTGGTGCAAGAAAGGGGTTCGAGGAGCCCACAAAACAGATAAAAATAAAAACAAAAAAATGGCAAAACTGTAGGCAGAAAATAAAGAGCCCCCCAAAAAGGGCACCACACCCCGCAACCAGCACAGAAGGCCAGGCAAAGGGATGGGAAGCAACCAGGAGCCCCCACAAAGGGGAAGAGAAAACAATTTAACAAAACAAAGAAGAGAAAAAAAATAACCACTCCAGCAAAGCTGGGCAGGGCAACAGCCTGCCAACCATCAAGTGGTACTAGAGGCAGTAAACAAAGGGGGAAGGACAGGGGACTTCAATGGCAGCCCCATGTGTGGCAACACCCAATGTCAATGCCAGAAAATAAAAAAAAAAAAACAGCCAGCATACTGGAGAGCGGAAACAGGGGGACTGCATTGGCAGCCCCCCAAAAAACACAAACCATGCCACACTTATTCTGCAAAGTAACAGGAAGCAAACTAACAGATTTGCCAAGCCATATTTTTATTTGAACAAAAGAGAACCTGGGTGAGCACTACCCTCATCACTTTGCATCTGAAATGCGATGCTTGTGCTACATGCACTACTAGGCACCCAGCATCAGGATACCCCAGGAAAAACCCAATACAAAAACTGCAAACCAAGGGAGAAGACAACTAAAGGGAGCTCACCCTATGGAACTGGCTGCTGCTGGCCATCAGGAGACTGCTGGTCCTTTTCTGAAGCTAAGGTGTGACTGCTGCTGGAGACCCCTGAGGACCACTGGCTATAGAGGAGCAGCCACCCAGGAACTATGAACCCGAGCTTCAGGTAAGCCTCCAGGCATCCATATGCCTGTGCTCTCTACTCTATCAGTCACACGGTCCACAACTGCCACTGGCTAGCAGGGAAGACCATTTCTAGCCTAGAGGTGGACCTGGCTTTTGGACAGATGATTGGGTATCTGGGGCTAAGATCAGCCCATTTGGCTGATTTATGGCCCCTTTAGGCACTGACTGGAGACCTGACCTGGTCAAGACAAAGGATCCAGCGCCAGAAGGCTCCAGGAGGGAAGGGGGAGGGGGATAGAGACAGGAAATGGTCAGCCAGCCAGTTTGGTCAATAAGCCAGCTGGCTATGCATGGGGTTAGTTCGGAGTTAACCCTTTCCCTCCCTGAGTCCTCTTTGGTCTGCTTGCCTGGAAAACGTTGGGGCACTGCACTCGTCCACTCACAAGTCTGATGGAGAAAAAAAGAAAGTAAGTCTAGTGAGAAGACTGAGTGCACTGGTGGCTGGCTGCTGTGAACTGTGCTGTCGACAAAGGGAACATTGGGACAGGAGTCAGGACGTCACCATGGGAGAGCTCAGAGCTTGGGGTAGGGATTGTTGTCATCACTACCAGGTTAGTTGGATCCCAATCTGACAGGGAGTGCTGGTGGGGGCGGGGGTTTACAACAAATGTGCTCTGCCTCCGCTAGTCTCTTGAACTCTGTTCAGTGGGTTCAGAAGCATGAAAGGTTTGGCATGCCTTGCCTTGTAGGAGGGAACACCTGGACAGGACTGGGAGAGATTGACATAAATTGGGATTGGGATTGGTGATCACCTTTTAGTAATTGCCATGCCAACACAGTCAGCATTGTTTGTACAGCAGGTGTATTTTTCAGACAGGCACAGATGTGGTACACATCTAAAAGGCTGTGCAGCATGAGTCTTTACCCAATTGTTTGGCAGTTTAGAGAAGGAAGATCTGTGCCTGTGGCTTGAGTGAAAATAAATTTTGATCTATATAGCAACTTTCATACAGACTGTATTCCCGAGTGCTTTACAATCCAAAGATGGAGGGAGATAATTTTGCTGCCTTTTTATATAGCAACATACATAGACACAATCATACAGGTCATCCCCAAACTCCTTAGAATCCAGGAACAGAGGGAGGGAAGGGATAGTTTGCAGCACACAATGAGATGCAAAGACTACAGAAATTGTCGAGAGAGAGAGAGAGAGAGAGAGGGGGCATGCAGAGAAATAAAGGCAGGAATGTTAAGTGACTTGTTCAGAATTATGCTGTGTGGAAGTGGTGGCTGTTTGATCTTACTTCGAGATACAGCTCTTGCAGCAGATTACACCATTAGGACTGAAGCCAGCAGGTGCCAGGACCCCACGGAAATTTTCTAGTTAGCAGTCTTCAGCGGGGACCGCCTCCGACGTCGGTCCTGCCCCCGACGTCAGTCGTAGTACATAAGGAGGCAGTCCCCCACAATCCCCAGTTCTTTTCGCGCCGTCAACATTGCAAGTATCAGCCTCTCGGTCCTTTTTCTAGCGTGCGATGACCTTTAGAGCTACAATGATTTCGTCTTCCTTCACAATTATGAATTCAACTGATGTCCTCTCCAAATACTTCTCTGGAGGGTCACCAATCGAAGTGTGCCTGCGGCAAACAGTTCCCCTTCAAGGATCCACATTCAGCCTGCGTGCGCTGCCTAGGTCCGGAACACGACACCAAGGCCTGCTCCTTCTGCCAGGGCTTCAACAGTCGCACCAGGATCTGCAGCCAGAAGGCCCTTCAAGCGTTTCTCTTAGAGGAGAGACTGAAAACCATGGACAAGGAACCTTTCTCCAGGGGGGAGTCATCGGGTAAAACCCACAAGCACTGGGAAAAACACCAGGATAAGGAAAGACCCAGGTCCCCTGTGAGGGCCTCGGACTCCCAAAGCTCCGGCTCACGATCGGACCGCTCTCCCTCCAGGGCTCAATCGCAGTCTCCCCCGATTCAGGTCAGATCCTCCAGCGGCTCCTCTTCTCTGCAGCCCCTGAAGACTTCCAGGCCGTCGGCATCTTCCACTCCATCTAAGGCCTCGTCGAAGTCTGGGGAGCGCCACAAATCTTCTTCCCGCCGGCGGGACTCCGACGCCAGGTCGGTTTCCCAGCCTCCGCGTGGGTCGGACCCGGTTCCTCGCAAGACCAAGGACCTGACTTCCCTCAAACGGACATCGGACCAGATGTCGTCCAAGCATCACCGGTGCTCCTGGGAGCCAGTGACACTGAAACACCCATCGCTGGCCAGGCGTTCACCTCTGAGGGCATCGGCTACCCCAGAGAGGAGGACTGCACCACCGTCGCCGGTTGACGCCGGTCAGAAGGACTCATCGGAGAAGGATACCACACAGCCCGAGGACCAGGCGGGTGACACCGGAGATGCTGGGCTCCCACGGGAACCTTACCTGGAGTGGGAGACCCCTGGGGACCCGACGCCCGTTCCGACAACAGGCCACCAGTGCCAGGTCCATCATCAGGCATGAACCTGGCAGAGGTAAAGGAGCTCTTTACCTTCTGGTGGGACACCATCAGAAAAGATGTGGTCGCCACACGTCCTCTTCCTACTCCAACTCTGCCTCCTCCTACTTCTTCACCGCCGACACCCCCTCCTCCACCCAAGGGGCCTGTAGGATGGTCGCCAACCCCCAAGGAGCAAACACCACCTCCTTGGGGCAGATCCTCAGACAGGAGAAGACCTCCCTCCAGATCCACCTCAGGGTCACCCAGTCCTAAGAGACCCAGACGACGCCGGTACACCCCGTCTGGGGAGGATTCTAGATCTGACACCTCAGGGTGCTCCAGATCTCCTTCTCCCATCAGCATTCCCTCTCTGGACCCACAGCCTACCTAGGTCTCCTCCGGATGATCCTCTTCTGTGGAGATCATGAGGCACATCCAGGAGAATATGGGGTGGGATGCTGAAGAGCTCGACCCGGAAAGACAGCGCCTTGCCCGCTACCTTCGGCAGAAAGACCCAAAGCCTGTGGTAGTGCCTCCCTTGGTGGATACCTTTGCGGACGTCACCAAGGCTGCTTGGAAATGTCTGCATTCTACTCCAGCAGTGCTGAATAAGGCTGACCGCCTATACAAGGCCCCTAGGGAGGACCAGTTTCTGGTGAACCATCCTCTGGCTGACTCCCTGTTCATCACTGCCTCGCATGACTGGTCGCAAAGACCTCAGCATTTGAGCACACAGCCACGGACCAGGAATCCAACAATTGGATGTCCTGGGTGGCTGCGTCTGTGGCTGTGACTTGCACCATCAGGTCACTGAATTACCTCACTCACATGGTTCAATTCCAGAACGTACTGTGGGAACAGGGGTAGGACCTGGTCGAGAAGATGCCTGATGGCGACCAAAAGGAGGAGCTCTTGAACCTCCTCCGCACGGGTTCGGATGTGGGGACCCAGGTGCTCAGAGCCGCATATAATTCTGCGGACTCTTCAGCCAGAGCTGCAGCCTAAGGCGTGTGTCTCCGGAGACACTCATGGCTCTGTGTCTCCGGTTTTACCCCGGACATCCAGAAGAACATCTTAGACGTCCCTTACAATGGCGAGATTCTATTTGGTGAAACCTCCAAGAAGGTGATCACCAAACTTCAGGACACAGGGAAGGCAGTCAGATCTGTACCAGCCATGTACAGGTCTTGACCCAGTTCCTTTCATAGGAACCAGAGCCATTTTCATGGCCGACTACAAAGACAACCGCCATGTTCCAGCCAACAGCAGAGGGGCGTTCTCACCCGCAAAGCCCAGGCCAAGTCATCCCCAGGCAGAGGCCAACGATTTGCAAAGTCGGCACAGCCTGCCGGATCGAACGCTGCCACAGCATGACTCCTTCCCAGCCTCCACCCCCCCCCCAGGATCAACAGGAACAGAAAGTTGAGGGTCGCATCGCACGCCACTTGCCAGGGTGGCAGTCGATCACCACTGACAGGTGAGTTCTGCAATTGGTCAAAAAAGGCCACTATATAGAATTTATAGGCAGTCCACCCACAAGACCTCCCCTACTTTCGATATTTGGTCAGCATGCCCTGCTCCATACAGCGGAGGTGCTTGCGCTTCTGGAAAAAAGAAGCCTTAGAGCATGTTCGGAGAACCAGAGGACTAGGGTACTATTCTCACTTCTTCCTAGTTCCAAAGAAAACAGGAGACCTCCGTCCAATACTGGACCTCAGCGACCTCAACCTGTCAGTCATTTACAAATGCTTCTGCATGGTGACCCTTCCAGGCTTAATTGCCATGCTGAAGCGAGACGCCTCTCTGGCATCGCTGGACATGCAGGACGCCTACCTGCACATTCCAATTGCTCAAGCGCACCGGAGGTTCCTGCGTTTCAAGTTTCAGAACCGCCATTATCAGTTCCGAGCTCTTCCCTTTGGGCTGTCATCGGCACCTCGCATTTTTACGAAGTGCATGGCGGTCATAGCGGTGTCTCTGAGGAGACAAGGCCACTACGTGTTCCCATACCTGGATGACTGGCTTCTCATGGCGCCCTCCAGGGAGGCACTGATGACGGCCATTCACTGCACCCAGTCCATTTCTCAATCACTGGTTATCCTCATCAACTATAAGAAGTCACTCCTGGTGCTGTCCCAGAAGCTGCAGTTGATAGGAGCAGTTCTGGACACCATCAGAGGGAAAGTCTTTCTTCCCCCGGACAGAGCGGAACACAACAGATCCCTCATCAGGGACTTGTCGGTGAAGAAGACCGTCCCAGCCAGATTGGTCCTTCGCCTGCTCAGACACATGGCTACGGCCATTGCAACAGTCCCACTGGCATGTCTCCACATGCGGGTAACCCAGTGGATGCTAAGGGTGCAATGGGACCAAAGGCAAGACCATCTGCAGCAGCCAATCCGAATTATGAACGCCGTAATTCGGGATTGGCAATGGTGGCTACTTCCGGGGAGCCTCTCCGCAGGGGTTCCCTTCACAGCGCTGTCTCCGACTGTGACACTCTCCACAGACACCTCAGGCCTCAGGTGGGGAGCACACCTGGATGGTGTTCAGTCTCAGGGCCTGTGGACAGCCCAGGAGTCTCATCTCCACATCAACATTTTGGAAATGAGGGCAGTCCTTTACACTCTGCAAGCCTTCCTGTCGGAGATTCCACCGGGTACACTCCTGTTACAAACAGACAATACCGCGGTGATATATTACCTCAACAAACAAGGAGGCACTCACTCCTACCCGCTTTGCAGGGTGGCCATGAGAGTGTGGGAATGGATATTGCAACACGGCGCAAACCTAATTGAACTACACGTCCTGGGAGTGGACAACACCCGGGAGCCTCTCCGCAGGGGTTTCCTTCACAGCGCTGTCTCCGACTGTGACACTCTCCACAGACACCTCAGGCCTCAGGCCTCAGGTGGGGAGCACACCTGGACGGTGTTTGGTCTCAGGGCCTGTGGACAGCCCAGGAGTCTCATCTCCACATCAACATTTTGGAAATGAGGGCAGTCCTTTACACTCTGCAAGCCTTCCAGTCAGAGATTCCACCGGGTACACTCCTGTTACAAACAGATAATACCGCAGTGATATATTACCTCAACAAACAAGGAGGCACTCACTCCTACCCACTTTGCAGGGTGGCCATGAGAGTGTGGGAGTGGACATTGCAACACGGCGCAAACCTAATTGCAGTACATGTCCCGGGAGTGGACAACACCATCGCAGACAGTCTGAGTCACTCTCAGGCCAGAGTCCACGAGTGGGAACTTTTACAGGAGGTGACAGAGGATCTGTTTCACAGATGGGGCACTCCAGAGTTAGACCTTTTCGCGTCCCCATCCAACGCAAAACTTCCCAATTTTTGCTCGCTAGATCCAGGGCCTGGTGCTTTCTGGCGAGACGCGTTATCCCTCTCCTGGACGGGCAGATTCCTCTATGCCTTCCCTCCTTTCCCATTGATCCAGAGAGTTCTCTTAAAACTTCACAGGGAGCAAGCGATGCTCATTTTGATCATGCCTTTCTGGCCCAGACAAATTTGGTTCCCTTTTCTGCACCAGCTATCCCAGGAACCTCCAGTTCCTTTGCCAATCAGCTCCCATCTATTGTCTCAGGAGGCGGGTTCATTGGTCCATCCAGACTTACTTTCATTGAACCTGCACGCTTGGCTCCTAGAGACATAGCCATTATGCGATACGGGGTCTCGCAAGAAGTGGCAGACGTACTCTCTGTTGCCAGAAAACTGGCAACCCACGCAACGTAGGCCATGAAATGGCATAGATTCTGTTTGTGGGCTCAAGCGCGCGGTTTTTCGCCATTAGACTGTCCCAAAAAGCTGGTTCTGGACTACCTGCTTTCCCTTTTCCACTCCAGACTGGCTTACTCTTCGATTAAAGTGCACCTTTGTGCAATTTCTGCTTACCATGCCCCAGTAGGCCATCGGACGGTGGCCCAGCTGGACACTACTCGTGCCTTCTTAGGGGAGTCCTCCACCTTAGACCACCCATCAAGGATCCAATTCCTCCTTGGGACTTACCCTTCATCCTGGAGCAGCTTATGCTGCCACCTTTTGAACCAGCCATGGATTGCGAGCTACGTTTTCTCTCTTGGAAAACGTTATTTTTAGTTGCTGTTACTTCGGCAAGAAGGTTCTCAGAATTGCACGCCCTTATGTGCAAAGAGCCTTATTTGGTTTTCCACAGGACAGGGTATCCCTAAGGACAAACCCAAAGTTTTTGCCTAAGGTGGTTTCAGCCCTCACCCTTAACCAGGATATTGATTTACCAGTGTACTTCCCAAGGTACACTAATCGAGGAGAAGCCCTTCTGCACACCCTCGACGTGCATTGGTGCCTCAGATACTATCTGACCAGAACCAAACAGTTTCGAAAGACTGACCAACTTTTCATCTCCTTTGCTCACAGGATGAAAGGAGCTCCTGTCTCCAAACAGTCACTCTCGAGGTGGCTCATCCAGTGCATCACTTTCTGTTATGACAAGCGCAATAAACCCTTACCGGGCGCGGTCAAGGGTCATTCCACAAGAGGGTTGGCTACTTCTTTTGCGGCGTTAAAGAATGTCTCCACCTCAGCTATTTGTGCTGCAGCTACTTGGAGCTCTGTGCATACCTTTATCAGATATTACAGTCTGGACATTGCATCGAGGCGAAGAGCAGGGTTCGGTCTAGCCGTTCTTCAGGGACTTCTGTCCTAGGCTCGAGTAATATCGAGATCTTTACCTTTCCTCCTCCCAGTGGTGCATGATTGCCACTATTGCTTGGAAATCAGTCCTAATGGTGTAACCTGCTGCAAGAGCTGTATCTTGAAGTAAGATAATACAGTTACACAAGAACTTACCGTAACAGTAGATCTTCGAGAGCAGCTCTTGCAGCATTCCATCACCACCCCATTTTGGAGGTAGGTCATAGTCAAACACCCATCTTGGGGATGGGTCATTCCTATTTTACTAGTCTTTGCCATCTGGTGGTGAGCCCTCGGTCTCCTCTTCTGATGTCATCCAGCGCTGGGAGTCTCAGTGGAGAACTGAAGTTGTGGGGAACGCCTTCTTATGCTATGCCCGACAGCGGGCGGGACTGATGTGGTGGTCCCGCTGAAGACTGCTAACTAGAAAATTTCCGTGGGGTCCTGGTGCCTGCCGGCTTCAGTCCTAATGGTGTAACCTGCTGCAAGAGCTGTTCTAGAAGATCTACTGTTACGGTAAGTTCTTACGTAACTGTACTTTCTGGGGTCCTGTAACCTTCCCAGCAGATCTGCTGGGACAATGGTGTCTATCTGGCTGGTCTCTTATTTGCTCTGGGGTCCTGTAATCTTCCCAGCAGATCTGCTGGGATAATGGTGTCTGAATGGTCTCCTAATTGCTGTGGGGGACTGTAACCTTCCCAGCAGATCTCCTGGGATAATGGTGTCTCTCTTTCCATTGTTCTCACTGGTCCAGTAACCAATTTGTGCACATGTATCATTTAATAGATGTCATAATAACCAAGCTTCTCAAACATATATATTTCACCACTAAAATGCAGGAAAAGCCACCATTTGAAGGTAAAAATCTCAAAATTTTATTGGGGGGGCATGCCCCCGGAACTCCCCTAGCTTTGTTAGGATTTTGACTGTGGGGCATTAGCCCCTCAGCTTTATACCTCTGGTGACACCCCTGGTGGAAAACAATAAGGGACCCATGAAATGAAAGCTATAAAAGTAAATCTTAAATTGTAAAACACTTCCTGATTCAAGGAGTATGTTTTGTTAGTTTATTTGAATTTTTGAATCAGTATGTTTAAGTGCAAAAAATGTCAATGCAGGAGTGATAACACAGATGTCGTATGTGTATTATCACTTGCGTCATAATACATGAATGATAATACACATATGTTTATTACCTATCACTTGTGTATTACAGGATTTGAAAGTGTTCAAAATCGGGGTATTAAATAACATAGTGACCAGTAATTATAAAGTAATAAAATATAATCTGGGAACTGTAGCTAATTTTTAATGATTTTTTTTGTACTGTGTGCATCATAAATTTGGACTTTAGGTAATTCAGCAGAGGGTGGAAGAGGTGTAACTTTGTAAATACAGTTCTGGGTTCTCGGAGAGGTTGGGTGCGGATAGCAAGATTTCTTGTCCTCTAAATGTCTTTTGTTCTGTATCACAGCAGGGCCTCTTTCCAGTAATGGGTGGCTGTTTGGGGAATTTCATATCAAAGGAGCTGTTATGGGTAATGACAGGAGCAGACATCCCCTGTGGGACAGACTGGGGGTTAGAACAAAGGATGGACCATACAATCCACATAGTCGAGCAATGAAACGACAAACCTGGTTTGGACTGGTTCTCTAGAGAGGTGGTCTCTGAGAGAACAGAGAGATGGTTGAACTTGTGATGTCAGAGTAACATATTCAAAATGTGGTATGGGGGACTTGCCAGCTAAAGGCATTTGCGGTCTGTGGTTAGACATGACATGTTTCTTAGGACTGAGAATCTGAGCAAACAACATCAAGGGTTTGACCAGAAAGGAAAGAATTAGGCGGTTTTGTCTGTATCCTCCTCATTTGGTCACTTATGGATTAAAACCTATATATCATGATTTTAATATCAAGGGTTTGAGTCTGCCTTAACTGACCAAGTTTCCAGTTGTGTAACATTCTACTGTGTTTGGTGTTCAAATAAAAGTGAGTTAGGTCATTCTGTGTGTTTTCTGTTTCCAAATACCTTTCTTTTTGTCTCTGTAGAGATATAGTATTCTCCATAGTCCTAGTGTGTATTATCCTGTAACATATGTAAATATCTTGGGAGTATTAAATATATAAATAAATATATATTGCTTTGTCCACTTTCAGATTAGTGAGTCCCTTCCAGATACTCACCTCTGAAAATGGACTAGTGTCCACCTCCTTCCCTCCAGCACTCCTGTTACTTTTTTGTGGCCCCTTCCCCTTCTTCTTCTGTGAACACTAAACAAAAGTATTTGTTCAGGATGCTTGCCTTTTTCTGGTCTCCCTCTGCACAGTCCTCCCCATCACCTTTTTTAATCTTACGATCTTTTTTTCTTATGATCCCACACCTGGTCTTCCTCCTTTTGCTTACATACCTAAAAAATGTCTTGCCCACCTTCGTCACCACCTGAGCTATTCTCTCTTTAGTTTGTGCCTTTGTGCTCCTTACTGCTCTCCCTGCATCCCTCTGTTTCCCCGATACACCTCCCAATCCTCCTCCCTCTGCATCTCCTTATACCTTCTGAATGCTACCCTTTTAGCCTTTACCTTTTCCACCACCTCTTTTGAGAACCACAGCTGTCTCTTTTTCCTCTTGCTTTTGCTCTCTTGCTTGACATAGAGGGATGAGAATCAGAACATTTTTTCTGACCTGTATAAATGGTACTTGAGATGGGCTAGTAGTCAATTTAATTGTAGACAATGTGATATTTATTAACCAACCAAATACTTTATATAATGCTCCTTGCTGTATAAATTATATATTTTTATACTGTGATTATGTTGATTGTTATGTCTTTGAAACTGATGTTTGATGTTGTTTGTCTTTTGATACCTGGGACTTCATTGTAAATGAGTTATGCTCAATTGAATGTTTCCCTTATTCTTTATGAATAAAAAGATTTACTACTACTACTACTACTACTACTACTACTACTACTACTACTACTGCCTTCCCTATGGTCCTTTTTAGCTTCAGGTCATCCCCCTCACCAGGTCATCTCTGAGGCATTCACCCATCTATTTAAAATCTGTCCGCCTGAAGTCCAGGACCTTCACCCTCATGTGGATCAGTTCCACAGTAATCCTTATATTGAACCACACTGTACGGCAATCACTGTTCCACAAGGTGGCCTACTCCCTTGATGACTGCAACTATCGCTTTTAGTGAGTAGCAGGTCCAGAATAGTCCCATCATGAATGGGTTCACGGACTAGTTGCCTGAGGAGCATCCCCTGCAGGGAGTCCAGGATATCCCTGCTTCTAGCTGAAGCTGCAGCTGGGAGGCTCCAATCTACATCCAGCAGATTGAAGCCCCCCACCAGCAGCACCTTCCCTTTTTCTGCCATCTTGCCGATAGCTTCCACCAGTGCCTTATCTAACTCCTACCTTCGTGCTGGAGGTGTGTAGAGCTCACTAGTTTGAACAGGGGCTCCATTCCTCATTTCTAGGGGGCCCCATAGTACCTCTGCTCAACCTGTATTCCCTGTATCTCTCTATCTTTTATGCCTTCCCCTCACATAAAGCACCACACATCCTCCTTCCCTCCCCACCCTGTCCCTGCTGAACAGAGTACAGCCTGGCATAAACATGTCCCAGTTATGGTTTTCAGTGCACCATGACTTGGTAATGACCACAATGCTCTTTACAGGTTGGCCTCTGCCATTGTGGCCTCTAGGTCCGGAATCTTATTTCCTAGACTTCTAGCATTCACACACATGGCCTTCCAGATTTTGTTACCACTCTTTTGTTACCCCTTCTTTCTTTTTTTCCCCTCTCTCCTTCCCTCCAGCCTTTTTATTGCTTCTGTTCCCATCACCCTTCACCTCTAATGATCTACTTCCTTTATTAATTTCCATCCTGGGGAATTCCATTCCCCTTAGGTTATCCCTACTTTCTACTTCAGCCTGTGTGTGTATGGGGGGGAGGGCAGTTGCTGCCTCCCTGATTTCTTCCACCACCCCCTTGGCTAGTTTAAATGTTCATCAAAGTAACATCTAAACTGTGCACTGAAGACTATGGTTCCCCTCCCAGATGGATGCAGACCATCTGCCCTGTAAAGGCCCTTATCTCTCCAGGTGGATCCCCAGTCCCAAATGTAGCTGAACCTCTCCTCTCTGTGCCATTCCTTCAACCATGGTTTTGGTGAGGAGAGTCCTCTCCTCACCCCCTATTGTAAACAGGTAGCACCTCAGCAACAGCCACTGAGCACACTACCTGTCTAAGACCCCTCCCCAGTTCATTAAACTCCCCTAGCACTATCCCAGGTCCATTTCTAGCCAGGTCATTAGTCCCCAGTTGGTCAATGGCATCCAGCTCTGCCTGCTGTAACAATCCTCTGGATTCACTTCCCACCCCTGTGGGCTGTGGTGCTGCATAGGTATTTAACATCCCCCTCCCTTCCTTTCCTATTCCCAGATCTATCACCCTCAAAATTGAGTCCCCAACCAGAGGTTGTTTCCTCGTTCTCTGGGGTTCTCTTCCTCCTTCCTCCTTCCTTGGGGTCTCCACTCTGGAAAACTCCCATGTCCTCCCCCGACCACTACCTCAGCTGCCTCCTCTTGGCTGTCCCATCTTGCCAAGCAGTGTAGGAATTGCATAGTTGTACCGGTTGGTGAATGTGTGTCTGTAATCACTCCCCCCTTCCAGTGCCCACCATAAATCCAGCCATTCCTCCTCCTTGGCATCCTCTGTGTTAATGGCATCAGACTTGGTGGCCCCTGTGTGGGGCAAGAGGTCTCCTGAGTCCTAGCGAACTCAACCTGGAGTCTAGCAACCTCCTCCCTCAACCCTCAAAAAGATTGAGTCTCTCTTTTACTGTGAATAGTACTCATAGCCCTTATGACCTTGGTTCTCTCACACTGCTTTGAATTCTTTTCTAGGGTCCTCAGTTATTTCTTTCACAGCATAGCCGATCCGACCATTGCCACCATGTTTCACAAGCTCTTGCAAAGTCCTTGGCTTGTGGATATTAGGCAATGAACCACATAGGAATCAGGGTTAACAACAACTCTGTTTAACTGTATATTCAATCCTGCCTGAACACACACCTGTTGCTGTATCAAGACTGCATCATCTCAGCTCTCTAGCTGCATACTCAGACTAACTTGTATCTCCTGTGCTCCCCACTTATATGTCTAGAGTCCTACCTAATGGTTCCCTGTAACTACATGCTTGCTTAAGGTTCTACTAATAGATATTGTTACACCCAGCACCTCATCAGTGGCCACATCACCTGTCCCAGACTGTGGAGTCTCTACGGAGGGCTGGGGGCCTTACCTGCACAGACTGATGGAGCAAATACAATAAATGTTTATAGAAGTGTTAGGAGGGCCTCTTCTGGATATGAGTGTTGCCTCACACATTCTTAGGGCAAGAGAACTGTGAACCAAAGGTGAGCAGTTCTAGTCCCCAAAGGACACAAGAGGCAACACTCTTATATCTATAAGAGGCCTTCCTAGTGCCCCTATAAAGTTATTAAACATTGTGGCACCATTTAAAAAAAAACACTTTTTAGGGGTCTGTTTGAGCAGTGCAAGTGGCAGTTATTAGACGCCCGTTACAGTGTGAGCACTTGAGGTACTCTTATGGCAATAAGAGTACCTCATGTGCAACTGAAGGAAGCACTGTGATTGGTCAGGGAGTGTCACATGCCTCTCCCACAATCTATAATTACAGTTACATCAGTGGTATACAGCAATCATTGGAGGACTGCTGTATTCCACCAGCTCCTAATCAGTGTGGAGACAAGAATTCACTAGCAAGCTGTCCTGGGCATCAGATTGATGCCTGGTGTCAGATGTAGCACCACCCCTGTTCTACCTCCTCAGCATAGCACTCTGTGCATGGCTTCAAGGGGGGCAGAGGGTTGTGAATGAGAGCAAGCATGCCAGTTTCCAATGGTGTGGAGTAACATAACTCTCATATGCATGAGCCATGCATGTCTGGGGTGCCTTCATGGATCTGGCCCTACGTGTCATAAGAAAAGTTTGATAACCATCCAGTAATCTCCTCTTGCATGTCACTTACCACATGATTAAAAAGTGTTGGTGCTAAATCAGAACCCTGGAGCACACCATGATGTATTCCTTAAAGCAGTTTAAATGAAATGTAAGTGTTATGTGTAGTACAGCTTTAAGAAATGTTAGACAGTACAGCTTTAAGAAGTACATCTACTGTAACTCTTCCTGTGTGAGTCTTCCTGTGTGTGTTGAGATAAGTGTTCCCCCTGTGTCTGAGCTGTATGGAAGTAAACAGAGAAGGCCTACATTTCTGTGGTGCATGTTTTTCTTTCTACCAAGACCCTGATGTGTTTAAGGTACTTATTTTCGGCTACCAAATACAACAAACTGGCGACGATGGATGGTGAAAATTTTCATAGCTCCAGCTTTCTGAATTATACCATTTTGTGACTTTCTGCACTGGAGGCACTAAGCAATTTGGAACTGTACAGTATTATGGCAACTTCAGCCTGCTTTGAAATTTTTACAGGAACAGACTGGGATACATGGTCCAGACGATTTGATCAGTGGTTATTACTTAATCCTGCCATACAAGCTGCTAAAAATGAACAGCAGGGTGAGCTTATTCGAGCTGCTTTTTGTACTTTCTTGGGGAGTAAAACCTTTAAACTTTTATGCAGTCTGTGTGTACCGGACCAGCCGGAGGTTTTGTCATATCAAGAGCTAAAGGCTAAATTGAATGCACAATACAGTTTAACAACTTTTCCAAGGGCTGAACATATAAATTCCACAGTTGCCAGCAGAAACCAGGTCAGTCATTACAATCTTATTTGGCTGAGATCAAACGCTTAGCTCTCACATGTGAGTGGAGCAGGGAGCATCTTGAATCTAATTTAGCCAATAAGTTTGTTATGGGGTTGAATAATGAACATCGTATTCAGCAATTACTTTCTGTAAGTGTTAAGAAGTCTGCTGATGAACTTTTACAGTTGGCACAAATGTATGAGGCTGCAGAAAATGAAGTGCATGCTAAGACAAACTCTAACAATGAGGTGCAAGTAACTGCAATAAACCCCAAATTGAAACAGCTCAAATCTAAGTCTAAGCCACTGTTTTCAAAGAAAAATTCAACCACTCCACCCAAACTGCATGACCAGTACAAATGTGCATCATGTGGGTCTTCTCAGCATAGCAGGAACCAGTGCAAATTCAGAGAAGTTCAGTGTCATCCCTGTAAATGTCAGGGTCATATTGCTAAAGTTTGCAGGAGCAGGAGAACTGCAGTGATCGGTTCAGAGAGCACAGACAGTACAGTGGTTCCTGTTGCATCATAAATGCAGACTAAAGATGTTCCTCCTTTCTATGTGCTACTTCAGTTGCCACATCTGAGGCGTCAGTTGTGTTTAATAATAGATTCTGCTTCCCCAGTTACTTTTATTAACCATCAAACATGGTCTGATCTGGATAAGCCACCATTATCTCTTGGTAATAAGTTGCTGCATGTATTTGAAGGGGAACCAATTCAGCCATCGGGCTCGTTTACCACTTTGGTATGCAGAACTGATTCTCCTAGTGCACCTTTAACTTTTCTGGTTTCAAAAAAGGGTGTCAACATTTTGGGCAGAGCTGCTCAGCTTCTTCTAAACATTCTTATTGATCCAGCAGATTTTGGCCTGCTTGCTGCTGTCCGGGTACCACAAAGCAGTAATCCGCCCAAGCTTGGGGAGATTTTAGACATATATCCAGAGCTGTGGAAAGGCCTGAGATGTTGCACAACAGCTAAAGCAAAGCTAGTTACAAAACCTAGTGCAGTCCCTAAGTTTTATAAACCACAGAAACTTCCTTTTGTCTTAAAACCGGTGGTTGGGGCAGAATTGGACAGACTGGAAAAAGCAGGTGTGCTGGAAAAGGTTTCAAGTTCAGATTGGGCTACTCCAATTGTGGTGGTATCTAAACCAGGTGGTAAGGTTTGAATATGTGGAGATTTTAAGGTGACACTTAATCTAGTACTTAGCACTGATGTATTTCCTTTACCCTTACCAGAGGAACTTTTTCACAGACTGAATGGTGGTGTGGGGTTCTCTAAACTGGACCTTGCTGATGCATACCTTCAAGTGGAGCTGGATACAGACTCTTAGAAACTGGTAATGATTAATACACACCAAGGACAGTACAAGTACAAACGGTTATGTTTTGGCCTTAGTTCTGCGCCTGCTATTTTTCAAAAAATGGTTTAGCAAACAGTGGGTGATATTCCAGGTGTTGCTTGTTATTTGGATGACATCACTGTCATGGGCAAGACAGAAACAGAGCATTTACTTAACTTACAAAAGACTTTAGAAAGACTGCAACAGAGTGGGTCAGACTCAGGAGAGAAAAATGCCAATTTTGTCAACCAAGTGTCACGTACTTAGGTCACACTACTGACAAAGACGGAATACATCTGAATGATGAAAAGGTGGACACCATTGTGCATATGCCTGAACTGCAGAATGTTTCAGAGTTGTGCTCATTCTTGGGTATGGTGTGCTACTATAACCATTTCATACCTGGCTTAGCCACTAAATGTGTTATCCTAAATGAATTGTTACATGAGGGTACTCTGTGGAAGTAGACCAAGGGCCACAGTAAGGCAGTTAAAGCCATCAAGCTCTCTCTAACTGATGTGAATAATCTAACTCATTATGACCCTAACTTACCTATCACATTGGCCTGTGACGCTAGTCATGTGGGTATAGGAGCTGTCCTTTTCCATACAGATCCAGAAGGAGTGGAGAAGCCGATAGCCCATGCTTCATGCAAACTCACTGCAGCGGAAAGGAATTATGCCCAGATTCAAAGAAAGGCATTAGCAATTGTGTTTGGAGTACAGAAATTTTGACAATACATGCTAGGTTGCAAGTTTCACCTGAAGACAGACCATAAGCCACTAGTGACAATTTTCAATCCAGAAAAGGGAATTCCAGAAAACGCCACTAGCAGACTTCAACGATGGGCATTAATTTTGTCTGCCTATAATTTTGAGGTTACATACCAACCAACAGACCAGCATGGAAATGCGGATGCCTTGTCAAGGTTACCAATATCCAGAGAAATGGAGTTCGATGTGCGACTTAAAGAGGAGCCATTAGTATGCCAGGTGGGGCTACATAGTTTTCCAGTGCAATTCAAAGATATAGAGGACTGTACTGCTGTGTGTGCAATGGAGCTTCAACAGTTAGATCAGCTTCCAATACTAGCCAAGGACATTGCAAAAGCGACTAGTCAAGATGCAATTTTGAAACGAGTGTATCAGTATACGCTTGAGGGTTGGCTGCAAGGCACTACTTGTTCAGCTGAACTACAACCTTACTATACAAAGAGACAGCAGTTGTCCATTGTGGAGGGGTGTCTTCTATGGGGATTGTGTGTCATAGTACCCCAATGTTATCACTCAAATGTGTTGACTCTTTTGCATGTGGGCCATCCAGGCATTGCTAAAATGAACTCCCTAGCCAGACTTCACGTATGGTGGCCTTCCATTGACAGAGACATATACCAGGTTGTGCAAAGACACGAAGGTTGTGCTGTATTGATGGGAAATCCGGCAAGAGCTCCAGTTCACCATTGGGAACAACCTGGCAAAGGTTGCATATTGATTTCGCAGGACCTTGTTTAAACTCCATGTGGTTACTTTTAACTGATGCTTATAGTAAATGGCCAGAAATTCATCAAATGTCTTCGACAACTATTGAGGAGTACCATCAAAGTGTTGAAATCTATCTTTGCTACCCATGGTTTTCTGCAAGTGATTGTCTCGGATCATGGACCACAGTTCACATCTGTTCAATTCCAAGCATTTTGCCAGCAACGTGGTATCCACCGTATTTTCTCACCTCCCTACCATCCAAGTTCAAATGGCAAAGCAGAATGCCTGGTTCAGACTTTTAAAAAGAGTATGGACAAAGCTAATCCTACTACACCGACGGCAATACAAATAGCCCTTTTTGGACTTTCTTGCGATGTATCGAACAGCACCACATTGTGTCACGGGAATATCCCCCTGCAGAATTGTTGTTTGGATGTCAGATTCAAACTCTATTGGACCTTCTTCACTCTCTAGGCTATAAGTCAGTAACTGGAATGCTTCCTAAGACCAGATCCTTCAAACCCGATGATCTTGTGTGGGTCAGGATGTATGCAGGCCTGAAGAGATGGATAGAAGGCGTGGTGGAAAAAAAGTTTGGAAATGTTATCTATAGTGTTTGACTGACTAACCAGAGGAGAGTGAAAAAACATGTGGACCGATTACGTACTTGAATTGAGACAGAACAAAAAAGGGATACCCAGAGTCAGGGTAGTCATCCAGCGTTATTTCTTGCAGAACAAGAACAGGAAGAAATAGTGGAACCACAGCAATTGAGACAAGATATGGCTGATGCTAATCAGATTCCAGTGCAACAGCGTCAAGTCCTACTACGTCGGTCAGGATGTGTAAGACGTCCACCAAAGAGGATGGACTTGTAGAGATATTGCCTAATGACATTGCAATAATAACTTTGATAGTTTCGTACTATTTTCTGAATTATTGACTTACGTACTTTCTAGCTAAGTCAGGAGGGATTGTTATGTGTAGTACAGCTTTAAGAAGTATTAGACAGTACAGCTTTAATGAATGCATTTACTGTAACTCTTCCTGTGTGTGTTGAGATAAGTGTTCCTCCTGTGTCTGAGCTGTATAGAAGTAAACAGAGAAGGCCTACATTTCTGTGGTGCATGTTTTTCTTTCTACCAAGACCCTGATGTGTTTAAGGTACTTATTTTCGGCCACCAAACACAACAGTAAGGTTTCTTACCTTCAGTAGGCTGATCCCATTGTCACTGTTTGGTGCTGTAAAATGTTCATCATCATTAAAGTGAACATCACCTAGAAACCAGGCATGAGCAAACTCCCGACCTTCACCATCAAACTTCTGAGAGCAGCCTAAATGACGACCTGTGAGAAGCAAAACAGTGAACTGCATTCAATGCAAACATTCAAGTCACCACTTTAAAATACTACTGAAGTGTAAACAAGAAAAAAGTCATTAAATGTGATTGCAGTTAAAGGAAACAATAAATATAGGGAATTAGCTTGATGGAACTATACAATAACAATCATCAGTAAAACACAGATACATTGCCACTTGAACAATATGTAGCTTATGCTCTACAATGCAATTTACCAACACATCAGTTTTTTGTTAAATTGTCCTGTTAATGATTTTTCCTGCTATTTTGCAAGTTGTAGAAATCATTGTGTTCAAAATGCAAAGTTCGATGTCGAGGCAACTTTCCTGATCAGTCTTTTTATTTGAGCAATTCCGAATTAGGCATACAATAACAAAGTTTGTTCCATTGTCACTGATGTTACCCCAGTTATAGTCTGGGCCAAAAAAAGAGCTTGATATTAGATAGTGGTCAAATCTGTATCCAATCAAGGCCCCAGTTTCCACCAAATCTGTATCCAATCAAGGCCTCAGTTTCCACCAGTGCACCACTTTCCAACTCCCTGGATAGCTGCAAACAGAGTGCATAA
This sequence comes from Neoceratodus forsteri, assembly GCA_016271365.2. Lineage (NCBI taxonomy): Eukaryota > Metazoa > Chordata > Ceratodontiformes > Ceratodontidae > Neoceratodus > Neoceratodus forsteri. The sequence continues at coordinate 334,343,773 of CM028135.1, read as the reverse complement.
CCCAACTATCTTTAGCTAACTTTGTGTCCAAGATCTTGTACGAAAATGCACCCCACTGCCTCTCTGAGTCCTTCACTTATGTCAATCACCCATCTTCCTCTTCTACTGCAAACAACTTACTAAAAATTCCATTTATATGCATGGGATTGGGCAAAATTTGTTTAGCTACCAAGCCGCTTTCTTCTGGAACATCATTCCAGTTCCTGTCACATTGTCTTCCACACTTACAGTCTTCACCACTAAATTGAAAGATCATCTTCAAAAACTAAATGTATTCTCATACTATGTGTAACCATCATGTCCCTTTTTCACCTTTGCCTGTATTTGGCCTCATGTATGGATTAATACCTCTGTATCATGTATTGGTATCTGGTAATGTACTTTTTCTACCTGGGTCATGTCTGAAAATGGCACCTAGACACCAGTGCACCCACCCGGTTATCAAAATAGATAAATATATTTTAATATAGCAAGCCGGACCGGACCCCCCATCGTGGAACCCTCGGCAGACAGGTCGTGAAGGCCCCGGAGCCTGCTCTCCCCCACAGCAAGCCGGACTGGATCCCCCATCGTGGAACCCTCGGCAGACAGCAGGTCATGAGGGCCTCGGAGCCTACCCTCCCCCACAGCAAGCCGGACCAGACCCCCCATCGTTGAACCCTCGGCAGACAGGTCATGAGGGCCTCAGAGCCTGCCCTCCCCCACAGCAAGCTGGACTGGATCCCCTATCATGGAACCCTTGGCAGACAGCAGGTCAAGAGGGCCTCGGAGCCTGACCTCTCCCACAGCAATCCGAACTGGACCCCCCATTGTGGAACCCTCAGCAGACAGGTCGTGAGGGCCTCAGAGCCTGCCCTCCCCCACAGCAAGCCGGACCGGACCCCCCATCGTGGAACCCTCGACAGACAGCAGGTCGTGAGGGCCTCAGAGCCTGCCCTCCCCCACAGCAAGACGGACTGGATCCCCCATTGTGGAACCCTCAGCAGACAGGAATGAGCGTTTTCAGCCGTGAACCAGCAGCTTTCCGTTCCCTGAACAACCCGATGCCAATCTGAACCCGGTAGCCATGCTGTGAGATGCTACCTGCTCTGACCCCATTGGAACGCAGTGCCTGTTTTCAAACTTGGCACCATTTTGAGAGTGCCTCTGTCAGCGTAGCAATGCTGATAGTCTTGTAAAGCTACTAAATTCCTGGACTTCTGCTATAATTGAGCTAATTCTGGAATGGTGCCTTAACTGCATGTGTGTGCCTAGCATCTCTACAGCTAATGATTTCAGCACATTTGTGTGCTATTTCTGCAGGGTGCCTTTATAGATTTTGAGCCCGTAGCAGCTGGGGAGCCTAAACAGTTCATCCTCAATCTTGTATCGGGTGGGAGGCTTAGTTTGTTTGAAGTTGCCATATGCTGCCTTGTAAATTTTTATTATTTTCTCTACGGGTAGAATTTGGGAGGGAGGTTGTTAAGTATTTGATTAAGTTAGGCAGCTAGGCAGAAAATCCTCCAACACATCAAGCTGCAAGTGTGCCAGTGCTTAAAACTAGTGCTATTTTGTGAATTACCCCCATTTTACTTCAGGACTAACGCAGCTCATGGCTGCAGTGCGCCCGATATAATCTGCTGCTGTTTTAATTTGTGCAAACCACCATTTAACATCTGACTCCTCCTTCAATCCTACCTGTGTCCTGTATATAAGTGCCATCTCCTCTCCTCTTTTCCTCAGCAGATCATGAGGGCCTCGGAGCCTGCCCTCCCCCACAGCAAATCGGACCGGACCCTGCATCATGGAAGCCTCGGCAGACAGGTACGAGCGTTTCCAGCTGTGAACTGGCAGCTTTCCATTCCCTGAATGACCCGACGCCAGCCTGAACTCGGTAGCCATGCTGTGAGACGCCGCCTGCTCTGACCCCATCGGAATGCAGTGCTGCCCGGCAGCACTCTGCGCTGGCTGCTCCACCACTCCCACCACCACTCTAGGTCAACTTGGATCTATTTAGGAAGGCAGAATCATGTGGCATGGTGATGCTGGGAAAAACACCTACCAGTCCTTTCTTCCATTAGCAGCTTATCGGCTCTTGCCTCTAGTGGCTGCCACTGCCTTGCAGCACTGATACATGTCTCTAAAACCAAGTCCTGTCCCCTGGCCTTTGTTACTCCTTGATTACCAACCTCTAGGGTGCTCTCAGGCATCAAACTAGCTGGGAGGTCTAAATTTACTCCACTCCTACTCTGATGCCTAGGGTGTGACCTCTAAGCTGAGCTCAATAAGCGAATAGCTTTGTCTTCCTGCAAGCCAGTGCCTTGTCTAAAGCTCCTGCATGCCTGCGTCAATAACCACCTCGCTTGACGTATAGGAACAACTCGCATTCTTTGAACATCAGGAAGTGTGACTTAGGCCGTTGTCTCACCAACCCCTTGAGAACATCTCTTCCTTAAGCAACGTCCCTGACCTATTGCTTATGGGGCATAGAAAAGTCTCTGGAATGAGCAGTGTGCACCCTGACTGTGCTAACACCAGCAGACCTTGGCCGTGGTGCCATTCTGTTTGGGATTCTTCCCTCGCTTGGTGCCTCGCACACACCTGCTGCATTCATGGTTGGAGCCATGGCTCTACCTGCACAGGCTGGGAACTTAGCCAGTAGTCAAGGTCCCCTGACCACCCTGCCCTCCTTCAAGCCCCCCTCAGCCTGGCTGTCTGCCAAAGGCTTAAAAATAGCACACCTAAATGTCTGCAGCATCCTCCACAACCTAGCAGAACTAACAGCCTGGGTGGCCCACTACAACCCTGACATTATGGGCATCACTGAAACTTGGCTGAAGTAGCCGGCCCGGTGGCGCTGAGGGTTGAGGCGCTGGACGCCACACATCGCACCACGCTGGCGACCCGGGTTCGGGAGCAGACTCGGGTCATCGGTGGGTGGCCAGGGGAGATAGGCTGGGCGTCCAGCGACAGCTTCGCCTTCTCCGGGGAGGATTCAACCGATGCCCGACACTTGCATGACCCCGAGTGGAGGCTCGAGGAACTGCAAGCTCCACTTGGGGATGGGCGGCCATTGAGCAGCATGGACGTCAGCACGTGCGTCATGACATCGGGGGAGGTTACTTGCTGCTCGGGAAGGGAGAAAACGCGGAAACAAGCCTGCCTCAGCCGGGAAGATGGGAGGACCATGGCCGTGCCCACGATTTGCCTATGCCCACCCAGCAGACCTCAGACCGATGAAAGTAACGGGGTATGAGCCCCCCGCCTCGTCCCCGCCCGGGAGGTAATCCGCGGCTCCATGGGGCCTAGGGGTCTGCTTGGGTAGGGTTCCGGGCAGTGGGATGTCCAGTTGTCCCCCCGAAGGGTCGGAGGTGGCAGGCTGGGGAGGAGGAATAAATAGTAATTTCAAAAAAAAAAGAAACCTGGCTGAAGCCTTGCATTCCTGACTCCGTGTGTGCCCTCCCGGGCTACAGCCTCATCCGGTGAGACAGGGCAGGTAGTAAGCATGGGGGCAGTGTGCTCCTATACTATAAGGTGCACCTTAATGTGTCTACAGTTGTTTATACACCCCCTGCATCCCCAGCCTGTGAGTTCCTTCACACCCTCCTCCTGCTTGGGAACACTAAAAAGGTGCATCTTGTCTGTGCCTACAACCCTCTGAAGGGTGGCGTTCAAGGGCTGTCCTCGCTACTTGACCACCTTATGGAAAAGGTTGGCTCAAATGAGCTGCTAATCCTGGGAGACCTTAACCTCAACTGGCTGGGTCCCAATACAAAGCAATATGAGCCTTTTCTCTCAGGTCTTGCTCTCAGCCAGATCATCACGGCACCTACAAGGCTCACCTCCCGGGGGGACAAAGGGTCACTTATCGACTGGGTTCTGAGCAATAGAATGGATAGAATTACTTACTCAGGAATACTCCCTGACATCATCTCAGATCACTGTCCAACTTACTGCATATGCGGCATCTCCTCACCCAAAATCCCCAGCAGAGTGATCCAGATGAGGGATTATTCCAAACTTATACTCAATGACTACCTTGAGGATCTACAACTTGCTGACTGGTCTAGGGTCACTGCCACTAATGACCCTGTTGCAGCCCTTGATCTTGCAGCCCTTGATCATTTCCTTGCCATATTTGTCCCCTTGCAAAACAACCACGTACCCCTTACAAAAAGGAGGGCGAGGGGCACAGTCACAAAGTGGCCCCATGGAGGCCTATTCTCCCTCCTGAAGCAGAGAGACAAATGCTGGGTGAAACACGATATCCTGCAACAGTAATGACCTCCTTGAATATCAACTGCTCAGAAACTCTTGTAAAAGAGCCATCTGCACTGCCAAGAGTGAGTACTGCAACTCTGCCCTGCTAGCCTTGGCCAGTAACCTTCAGCACTTTTGGCAAAACGTTAAAAACCTGGTTGGAGGGTCTGCCAGGGGACAGATCGCCGACATGCATATCGGGGCGGCCAACTGCAATAACCCCCAAACTATTGCCACTGCATTTAACTGCATGTTCTCAGAGCTGCCTGCTCCTCCTTCTTCCCAGCACTCTGCCCCTAAACCCCTGAGTGGGCACTCCCCTCGACCACCCCTTCTACCTCAAATGGGTCTCTGTTAGAGAGACCCAGGAACTCCTAGCCGGTCTCTCCCCCCACACGGGGCAGGGCATAACAGCCTTAATAATAATATTAATAATAATAATTTGTATTTATAGGGCGCCTTTCAAGTGTCTAGGCGCCGTACATAATAACAATTAAAACAATTAACATCATAAAAAATACAAGCAAACCAAACAATTTAAATGATCAATATTCAGGGAATGCCTTGAACCAAAGCTGCTCAGCCTGGGGGCACCCCTCCTTGCCCAGCCGGTCTCTCACATCTTTAACTCTTCTCTTATCTCAGGGATCATCCTTGACTTATGGAAGGTGGCTAAGGTTGTCCCTGTTTACAAACAAGGCGACCCCAAAGATATTAAAAACTATTGCCCCATCGCCATACTCTCCGCTACCTGTAAGCTCCTTGAAAAGGCAGTTGCCACACAACTCTCCCACTACCTTCAGGGTTATGCCGTTCTCTCCCCTGCTCAACGTGGCTTCAGAAAAGGGCACAGTACATCAACAGCGCTTACCGTGGTTACCTCTGAGATCAGGTCTGTGACTGACCATGGCAAACTGACTGGTGCTATCTTCGTCGATCTCTCAAAGGTCTTTGATCAAGTTGACCATTCCCTCCTCTACTCCGCTCTTCATTCTCTCTGATTCTCCCACCCAGCCCTTGCGTGGTTCTCCAACTACCTCATGAGAAGGCAGCAATACACCAGTTTCAACCGCGCCCTCTCTGCCCTCTCCCCAGTTAACTGCAGGGTCCCCCAGGGATCCATCCTTGGACCCATTCTGTTTTCCATATTCATTAATGAACTGCCCTCCATTACAACCCATGGGCATCATACACGGATGATCTCATCGTACTTTCCAGTTCCCCGGATATTACTGCCATCAACTCCCGACTTAACTCCGACTTTGAACTTATCCAGAACTGGCTAGAGGGCCACAAGCTGACCATCAACCTGAAAAAGACCCAGGCCATGCTCTTTGGCTCCGCGGCCAAAACCAATTCCTGCCCTGCTCCTCTAACTATCTATGGAGCGAATGGCTCCCTCCTGCAGGTCGTGGACTCTGTCAAGTATCTAGAAGTTACCCTTGATTCACAACTGGATCTCACCCCGCATCTTCGGAATATATGTAAGGCCACGAACAGCAAGCTCGGACTTGCCTACAGAGCCAAAAGTTGCCTCACCCGGCTGCATGGCTCGCCTCAGCCAGGGGAATACTTTCCCACGCTACATGGGCTCGTAGGCCTCGCTCTGTAGTCCCGAATTCTAGTCTTGTGAAATGGGACACTGCTTATAACAATATATGCTGCTCGCACTCTCTGCCCCTCGCCTTATGCATCGCTGTGAGCTCTACTCACGGCTGGAGTGGCTCCCCCCTGAAAAGCACCGCACCTTTGTCCTCGGCAACTTCATAGATAACACAGTTAGAACAGCCACTTCTTCCACGCTTGCCCTTCCCCTCAAACATGGAACCCCAGCCTACCACTTAAGATCCAGTGCTGCACAGGTCCGACTGGTTCCTAAGATCTGAACCATCACAGGGGACCAGGCCTTCTCTGTCCATGCGCCAAGGCTGTGGAACTCCCTTTCTGCTTTAGTTCATGCTTCTCCCTCCCATTCCTGCTTCAAATCATTCCTCTGGAGCTTCCTCAAATCTGCCTCTGCCTGTCTGTGCCATTTAGACCCAGCAGATTCTCTCCCTCCCTCTCGATTTACTGAGGGTGATGTCCTGAGTGTCGCTGATACTGACTGCTATTAAATCTCTGCTGATAACCAGCTCAAGGCACTTTCTGCACCTCTGTTGGAGGGGCGCTCATGTCATATCAGTACCTGCTTGTATTTTCTCTTCTTTTGATGTTATTCTCTTTCATGATGTTATTTAGATGTTATTCTACCTATTAATGCTGTTATGTATCTTGTTGCTATCTGCCTACTTAACCGTTTAAGCCTGTTGTCACATTTGCTGTACCACCTACTTGTCTATGCCTGAGGCTCCTGTATGTTACCTTGTCTCTGTATTATGTTTCGTATGAACTCTGTAACCCTCCCAGGTCGTACCTGAAAATAGGCACTTGGATGTCTAGTGTGCTTACCTGGTTAACAAAAGCAAATAAATCAATTTGCGTTTGTCTCTCACAGGATTAAATAAATAAAAATATTTATTGTGGGTTTGTCTCTTGCAGGGTTGTTCATCTCTGATTTTATTGGTGAGACAACTCCCCCTAGTGCATGTCATCAGTTATTGTTAATATGACAAATTAATAGCTGATTCTATGCCCACAGGAAATCCATGAAAAGGACAGAATAATGGTTTACTTGACTGAGGCCAAGGTTCTCACCCACCGTCTGTATGGTAGATTATACTAATCCAGCCAGATTATATCCTTCAAGGGATAACCAGGGAGGACAGGGACAGGGCTTTAAACATAGTTTATTTAGATTAAACTTCAGCAAGGCCTTTGATGCTGTGACACATAATATGCTTCTGGTCAAATTACACCAGTGCAGTACAGACAGAGCATAAACCAGGTGGATTGCTAACTGTTTTAGGGGCAGGAAACAGAGGGTTGTGGCTGATGGGCACTTATCTGAGTAGAGAAAGGTATTAAGTGGCGCCCAGTGGGAATCAGTGTTGGGGCCACTACTTTCATCAATGATCTGGAAGCTGGCCAGTCTAGTAGACTGTGTTGAGGATTCGAACAAACTTCAGTAGGGCCTGAATAAACTGGGCAATTGGTTGAACTCCTGAAGTCTTAGATTTGATTTAGCCAAATGCAAGGTGCTCCACTACGGACGGAAAAAACAGAGGTAGGACCTACACACTGTGTAGGCTCCTCTTATGCCAGTGGAGACAGAAAATGCCCTAGGGGTCAAAATAGACAAAGTGCTTAAGCCTGACAAGCAGTGTGTGACTACTGTCATGAAAGCTGGACAAATGCTGAGGTGCATCAAAAGAGATTAGCAGAGCAGGGGAAGTAATCCTTCCGCTATACAAGGCACTGGTCATTCCCCACCTGGAGTATAGAATGTAGCTCTGGGCTTCCCAATACAAAAAGAACGTTGATGCAGTCAAGCGGATGCAACACAGGGGCACCAAAATGATTATAGCAATGTGTAGTCATCCCTCCCACCCCTCAGGAGGAAAGCACTCAAGCACGTGCTCTGCACACTCCCTGGTGCTCTCTGCTTCTAAGGTCCTGGGCTCTCAGCATGAACCCAGGTCACCAGAATGTCAAGAGGATACCCTTTCACATACCAACACAGAAAAACCAACAAGGAAAGGTGGCACCAGAAGAAATATGAGACAGATATATTCTGCCATGCACCTGCTTATTAAAGTGCCACTCTCAGTGTCAGAAGATCAGAAGGTTGTGGGTTCTAACCCCACATAAGAAACTTAGGATAAATCCCAGTGCTGTCACTGTAGTGCAGCATGAGGGGGATACTGTTCTTTGGATGAGATGTTAAACCGAGGTCCTGTTTTCCTGCTGCGGTGGTTATTCAGGTGGATGTTAAAGATCCCATGACACTTCTTGTAAAGAGTAGGGAAATTTTTATTGATCAAAGAAATTAAACCAAACTTAACTACAAACCAGAAAGAAAGTATAAGGTACATTATAACAAAAAATCTGAATGAAAACAAAACAAGGTATACAAAAGAAACAACATATAGAGGACCATTTTAGGACATCTCTGGAAGTCAAACCAGGAGCCCAAAGGCTGTGTTTCCACCAATCAGTAAGTATAGTCTGGGGAGAATCATTTGTTCTCTTTAATAAATAGTTAGCATTTCTTAAGTTATATTTTCAACTAAAATAGGGAGCAGGGTATGTTTCTGCTGAAAGATGAACTGGCACCTCTTCTGACAAATCCATCATTTCAGGACTGCAGAGTGCCCAGATAAAATTAGTCCACTCCCCCCTGAAGTTCCTGTATATCAAAATTGTATACATCATATGTTTAAATACGTCATAGTTCAATGGTTGGGCTGTGTCCCCCCATAAACCACTAACATATGCACAAGTAAAACAGAGATGATCCATGATTTGAAGAATCATACAACAGTCTGTCCAAAGGCAAAAATAATCAGATACGTTTTTATGGTGGTGATTGTTCCTCACATTCACTTTCATGGCAGCACATCCTTAAAGTATTCCACATCTGCAGCTGGCCCAGTGGTGCTGAGGGTTGAGGTGCTGGACGCCACACATCACGCCACATTGGCGACCTGGGTTCGGGAACGGACTCGGGGCACCGGGGCTTGACAGGGAAGAGGAAGGATTGAGCATCCTAAGACTGCTCTCCTCCCTCTGGGGTGGGTATGGGGTATGTGGCGCGCTGCAGTGGTGCCTAGCGGAGGCTGGGCACACTGTCAGTGATGTGCATTCCATGGGGAGGGAGCGCAGCGGATGTCTGCATGCAGGTGCAGCAGATGTCATTGCATGTTCAGCTCCCTAGGGGTAAAAAGTAACAGCTGAAAATTGTGAGGTGACCGCGGTGGCTCATGGCCATGCCCCGGCCCCCAGGACTCGAGAGGCGTGGCCACCTGGTTCTCGGTCACTGGCCCCGGGGGGGGGGTCCTGTTAATTTCATCAGGACCTGTGTGTGTCAGGCACCACAGCGTATGCCAGACCTGGTTCGGGGGCTGCCGGCCAGCGGTCGTTGGGGCCCATTCCGCAATGTAGGAGGAAAAATGTTAAATGATAAAAAAAAGTATTCCACATCTTCTGTGGGATTCTTGTGTCTCTCAATTGGTCTGTTAAATATTTCTCCTGGATCCTAGTGTGATGGTTGAAAGTGGGAATCTGAGATAAATACTTGTTCAGGACCATTTAGTCAGTTGCTTCCTGGTGTGGCATCAAACATCTTCTATTTGTAGCTTCCAGATTTTTACTTTTTGAAGAAATCAAGGAAGTATACAGACATATTCACAGAAATATTATGAAAAACCTTTAAAACACCTGTAAGGTGGATTGTTGGCCAGTCCTGAGTGCCGACTCTGGGGCCCTCATGACAGCTCAAGGGGGCCAGCCTGGGTCCTAATGTGACAGTGTAACTACTAAACAATGTAACTACTAAACATCTGGTGCTGTGGTGCTTCCACCTGAGGACTCAGGCTAAATAACCAATGACCTTACCCCATCCCCAGGAGCAATATTCCCACCTCCCAAGCCCCTCCAGACAATTCTCAACAATATACAGTACCCCAAAACAGTCATGGAGACAGTAATTACTATAAGCACTGCAGGTATTTATTACTGGAGGGAGTAGGACTGGCAACTTTGGCTGCAATAAAAATGAGGTTAGGTTAGGCACTTATACAATATCCTCCAACTTAGAGATTATACTCGTAATACCATTAGTAATACCAAATGCAACTTCCAAATGATATTATAGCAGTCACAGAAACATGGTACACAGAGAACCATGACAGAGATGTCAACATACCAGGATACACAATCTACTGGAGGGACAGGGAGCGTAAAAGAGGAGGAGGAGTAGCTCTCTACGTAAGGGAAGGGAATAAAGCAACGGAACTAAAGGGTAAACAAGGAAGAGAGAAGACACTGTGAGTAACCCTGGAGACAGGAAATGGCACCAGACTCCGCATGGGGGTTGTATACAGACCCCGCATCTCAGGGGGAGGCAATGAACAAGGAAATGATAGAAGGCATCCTTAGAATGGCAGAAAAAGGAGAGATATTGTTGATGGGGGACTTGAATATGCCATATGTTAACTGGAGCACTTTTGCTGCAGCCACATCCAAGAGCAGGGTCATTCTTGATGCCCTACAAGGGGGCATGCCTCAGACAGCTAGTGTTGGAACCCACTTGGGAGGAAACAATCTTAGACCTGGTACTCTCAAAAGGAGATGGAGAGAGGATCATGGATTTAGAAGTGGATAGCCATCTGGGAACAAGCAACCACCAAACAGTGCGGTTCACGATAAACACAGCCATGAAGTTAAGCCATACAAAAGCAAGGGTATTGGACTTTAGAGGGCTGTCTTTGGAAAGATGGGAGAGTGCCTTAGAAAAGTATGAGCAAACGGGCAAGAAGAGGGGTGGAGGAACATAGATAATACTGGATGGGCAACTATGCAAAACCAGTGTGTTCTGCCACAGAGGGATTCTGATTCCCTTCGCTCTTGAGGGGTCCATGGGAATCAGAACCCCAAGGTGGCAAAACACACTGGTTGTGCATAGAGTTGCTCATCCTGTATTTTTTATAGTGTATAGTACTGTGTGAAAAATGTGTTTTGTGAATTCTTTTGCTTTCAAAATGAAACTGACTCATGTAGTCTCTAGAGGTTCTAGAATGCTGTTCTACTACAGTAGGGTAGAACAGCATTCCATGACCTTGGAACTGTGGTAGAACAGCATTTTGAAAGGGATGGAATTCTATACAGAACAACATTCCACTATTCACTATAATGGGGAAAAATCAAAACAGCCATCACAGAGGCAACAAACTTTTGTGTGAAGCAAATCAACAAAACAAAACAAAGGAAAAAAACACAATGGTTCTCAAAAGATGTGGCAGGGAAGGTTAGGGAGAAAAAGGTAGTATTCAGGAAGTATAAGGAAACACAGAAGGAGCAGGACAGAGAACTGTGCCAGTTAAAGCAGAAGGAAACGGGGAAGGCAGTCAGAATAGCAAAGGCCCAAACTGAGGAAAAGATAGCCAACTCAGTTAAGAAGGGGGATGCAACCTTTTATAGGTACATTAGGGAGTGAAGAAAGACCAAGGTAGGGATAGTGAGGCTTAATAAAGGAAAGAGGGGCTGGGCAGAGGCTGACAGTGATGTCTTCCTGGCTTTAGAGATCTGAAGTTCTATTCCTTAGTGAGAGCGTCATTAACCTACAGGACAATCAGTTTGGACTATACTCCTAAATACTCTTAGGGTGAACCCTACATTACCTGGACTTAAGAATATTCATAAACTCCTACTGTATTTCCTTGTACTTGTGATGTGGAGGTTTGCATACCTCATTTTCTTCATTTTTATGAGGAAACAGTAAATGCTGTATCATCATAAATTTCAGAAATAAAAATTTCAAAAAAATAAAAAGTAGGGATGCTTGATGAATACTTATGTTCAGTATTCACAAAAGAAGATAAGGGGATGGTACCTAAACCAAACAATAGAAGCACTCTGGATAGGGGGGGTTGATACCAGTCCATTCACAGAAGAAAGAGTCCTGAAAGAACTCCTAAAACTGAAGGTGGGCAAAGCAATGGGGCCTGATGGGATTCACCCCAGAATTCTAAAAGAACTAAGGGGAGAAGTAGTGACACCACTGACTACCCTTTTTTAACAAATCATGGGAGGATGGTGTGGTACCTGAGGACTGGAGGAGGGTGGATGTGATTCCTCTTCACAAACGTGGGAGCAAGACAGAGGCAGGAAACTACAGACCTGTTAGTTTGACCTCAGTGGTAGAGAAAATGATGGAATCACTTCTGAAGGAAAGAACTGTTGAGTACCTAGAGACCAGTGGGGCATCGTACCCAAGGCAGCATGGATTCACAGTGGGAAGGTCATGTCAGACAAATCTAATTGATTTCTTTGACTGGGTGTTCAAAGTGGTAGACCAGGGAGGGGCTGTAGACATGGCTTGTCTAGATGTTAGCAAGGCATTTGACACAGTCCCACACAAAAGAGTAATAAACAAGTTAGCCAGCCTGGGAGTGGATCCCAGGGTTGTAGCCTGGGTAAAACACTGACTGGACAACAGGATGCAGAGGGTAATAGTAAACGGAGTCCACTCTGAAGAAAAGGGGGTTACTAGTGGGGTACAGCAGGGTCAGTACTGGGACAGGTCCTCTTCAATGTCTTTACAGGTGACATTGCAGAGGGACTGGAAGGGAAAGTATGCCTCTTTGCAGACAGCACAAAGATCTGCAACAGGGTTGATACACAAGGGGGGAGTGGTAAGGATGAGAAGGGACTCTGCAGTGTTGGAGGAATGGTCAAAAGTATGGCAGCTTAGATTCAATGCAAAGAAGTGGAAAGTAATGCACCTTGGAAACAAAAACCCAGGGGAAGAGTACACAATGTGGGGGGAGGTACTAACAACAACAACAATGGAAAGGGACCTGGGGTAGTCATATCAGATGACTTAAAGGTAGGCAAGCAATGTGAGAAGGCAGTAAGGAGGGCTGGGGGGATACTAGGATGCATAGAGAGAGGCATCACCTGTAGAAAACAGGAAGTTGTTATCCCTCTGTATAGACAGTTGGTGAAACTGCATCTGGAATACTGCGTGCAGTTCTGGAGACCCCATCTCCACAAGGACGAAGACAGGATGGAGGCAGTCCAGAAGAGGGCAACTAAAATGGTGCAGGGTCTGTACCAGAAGCCATGAAAAGAGAGAGACTAAAGGAGCTTAATATGTATACCCTTGAGGAAAGGCAGGAGAGGGAGACATGATAGAAACATTTAAGTGCCTCAAGGGAATCAACAAAGTCCAAGAGTGTAGCATCTTTCAGAAAAAGAGATGTGCAAGAACAAGGGGGCAAAATTTGAAGATAGAGAGGAGACAGTTACGGGGCAATGTGAGGAAGTATTTTTTCCACAGAGAGGGTGGTGGATGCATGGAATGGCCTTCCTGAGGAAGTCTTGGGGTCAAAAGCAGTGGGGGAATTCAAGATTGCATGGGACAGACATAAAGCAATTCTAGATGAGGGTAGGGGGAAGTAGGCTGTTGGTTAACTAGGATCTGCAACTTATCCAATAGATAGGGAAATGGGCAGACTCGGTGGGCCAAGCGGTCATTATCTGCCGTCAAAGTCTATGTTATGTTGCTGGGGGTCAGCAGGGGAGAGGATTGAGCATCCAGAGGACAGCTCTCCTCTCCTGGGAGGGACAGGGGTCCCTCTACGGTGCTCAGCTGCTCTCTGGTGGAAGCCGGAGACACAGCAAGCACCAAGGAGCAGAAGTAGGAGTGGGGGAGTGGCAGATGTCGGAATCAATACCTTGACATCAGGGCACCGGCCGCTTCCCAGAAAAAGGGAAAAAATGCATCTTGGCCTGGCGGAGACAGAGCGCCGAAGCTTGCCCCCGATTTGCAGCTGCCCACCTGGCACCCTCCTGCCCGACACTACTGCATTGTTAGGGTATTGGGGTTCACCTCGTCCCTGCCCATGGGGTAAACCAAAGCTACATGGGTGATGGAAGACTGACCAGGTAGGAGCGGACCACAGGGGGATGACTCCTTGGTGCTCCCGAGGAGACCAGAGCCAAGGTGGAGAAGGAGGAATAAATAAGAAAATAACAAAAAAAAAAAGTATGTTATGTTTCTATGTTCCCCCAATGCTCCCACCCATCTGGTACCAGACCTGTCCCAATGTCTTTTGGGGTACCCCACTACGGTGGCAGGCCTGTGACACCACAGGTTGGTCAACGTTGGGGCTCTAGATGAAGAACTAACACAAGGCAAAGCAACTTGGAACAACAGCAACCATTTGTAATCCCCCCGGTGGCAAATTGTACTTAACTGAGAAAGATGTCCTTGTCTTGTTTCCACTCCAGCAGAACCCCCAGGAACACTTGACAGTTGGCAGCTAAGGCAGGAGCATCTCAACTAAAGATGAACCGTAGCTGCATCGGTCTGGCAGGAACAGTTCAATGAAGACCCCAATCTCACTGGGGTCTCAGGCAACACACTCTGGGGTGCAATATCGTCAAACAGCAATTAGGCAACAGTCTTTTGTAAATCCCAAAAGTGAGGTCCTCTGAGCTAAAGACAAGCTCCAGAGCCTCAAATGTCTTATCCAGAATCTTCACCACCCTTTGGTGGACTTAAGCAGCTTTTGTAGCAAACAGTTTAGCTTCTGTAGCCAACAGTTTGGAAAAACACAATCTGACCTAGCAGCAATCCACTTGGGCTCTTTGCAAACACTTCCAGTTTCTCTTTTGATTCTTCAGTCCCAGCACTGTGGCTCAGTGCCAGCAGGAGTCTCGACAAGCCAACACAACTTGAGGCTTCAGCCCTTGGTGTAGTCTCTCCTGGTCTCTCTATCCTCTACCTGAGGACTGGATTTTTGGTGGGCTCCTGGGGCTATTTATAGCCTTCCCCAGTCTCCATCTGATTGGCTCAGCTCTTCCCGGGCAAAAAACAGTCTTGCCGTTTTTTTCTCCTCTTCTCTCCTCTGCAGCGGAGATGTCCACCTTTGTCTTGTCCCCCCCCCCCCGGATCCCACCACCAGAATTAAAAGGGCCAGAGGGAAAGTCTTTCTAACTGGACTAGTCCTCTTAAAGGCTCCTACGATGCAGTTTGACAACTAAGTTGTCGGCCGCCATCACAGCGATGGTTATATCGACCACAACTTGCAGTCAACATAAATCTGACTGGAACCCGGCTGTTTTTCATGGGGGACTTCATCCCATGACACCCCCACCATGTGTGGGGGGCTCTGCCACCTGCACTCCCCGATCTATAGGATTCTAACTCCGAGTCGGATCGGGAAGGGGGTGCAGGACCGGGAGAGAGAGTGCTAGGGTCTCGGGTGGACTATTACAGCGAAAACATTGATGCTGTCGGCATCGACATTTTTGCTATAATAGTGTCGCCATACAGGGGGCATACCCTCTTAAAGCCACACAGGGGTGTGGGGGCTTACACACGTAATTGCCACTTCCCTAAAGAATAGGTGCATCTAGCCCGAAAAAAGGGGTTCAGTGTTTAGATAGACCTTGCAAGAGTGAAAAAAGGTTACCATAAAGAAAAATACCCCATAACAACCGAAAGAAAATCTTATGTAATTTTGTCTCCATGTTTCAGGGAATTGGGAAAACATAGCTCAAAAATAGAAAAACTGAGTCGGCCCGCCGGTGTAGCGGTAGCACTACCGCTTGCGATGCCAGCGACCTGGGTTCAGTAGCAAGCCTGGCTTGTCAGAGGGCCAGCTGGGGGGTGATGGATTGAGTGCCCAATGGGCCTCTCTTCTTCTCCTCCATGTTACACGAGGTCCCTGCACCCTTATTGGTACCCCCAGAGGTACACCGTAGACAGCTAGTGCTTAGTCATATGTTAACATATGGGGCTAAGGGCATCTACTGTGCAAGAGTAGATGTCAGGATATGTATGCATATTATTGTAATACACTTTGCTTTCTAATACATATATATTTTCTATGTATTTTCTGTGTATTTCTTCCTCATAAGATGTTAGGACATCTGTGTCCTTGGAATGATTATGATATATAAGTCGGCATTGCCACCTTTTGGTGATTTGTACTACTACACTGATTTGTGTAAGACTCTGTACACTGTACTCTTTTGTTTTACAAACTGATGACTACTACAAAATTGTATAATGTTATCTTGGACCATGGAGCCACCTCTAATTTAGCCAAAAGAGCTCATCTCTGTAACTAGAAATGCTTCTATCTTATAGTAACCATAGTAATTATCATAGGTATATGAGACACTGAGTCTTACACCTCGGAGACCCCAAGAGACATGGAGAAACCTCGAGGTATAGGGAACGCTTAGCATTGGCTCCCGGTTCGCATTGGTAAGAACTGCTTAGAGCAACTGTGATTTATCCTTTTGGTAGTAATAAACAAGTTTATAGACCAGGCCCTTCATATAGGGAGATAGCCGAAGAAAATCGGAAGTTTAGAGAACTCCTGGGGCAAGTGAGCTCTGTAGAGGATGCTGCTCCTGCTCAGTCCATTGCAGCCATGCAACTGGGAACCCAGGCCCCAATGGGCCATGGTGACACTGGAAGTACAGGACCTCAGGCCCATTCAGGCCTGAACCCAGAAGCACTTCCCTATATAGCATCAGTGCTGCATGGTGAAGTGGTTCAAAGGAGCCAGGCCCAACCTCTCCATGCTTCCTCCAGTGCAGATTGACAATTACAGGCCCCAGTAAACAAGTTGGTCTTGGATACAAACGGAAGGCCCTGCACTGAGACCGAGGTCAGGGGCCACCTACTTACAGTGTTATTGGATACAGGCGCGGCTGTGTCTGTATTACATGATGACCATCCGGACACATCTCCTTGGTCCACCGGACGGAGGATCAACATGTCAGGAGTAGATGGTACTAGGTTACCTGCATACTGCTCTCTACCTCTACCTGTAGAGTTGGGTCACTTGAAGGCCTCACACACCTTCCAACTGATAGTATTGCAGGATCATCCTAGTATAATTGGAATTGACTTCCTTGCACCACACGGCTGTATGGTAGACTTAGCTAACATGCTATTGATACAGATTCAGGGCCAATACCACACCATCTTGATCCCTGACTCACACATTGTGGCAACAATATCTGCCAGCAACAAGGAGTATGACGTCATAGATTTGTTCAAGAACCATGAACTTTTTCCAAAGCTCCTTCCCATCTTGCAAAGGCATTTGGAAGTATTTGCAATCAACAAGCATGACTGTGGCAGAATGCACACTGTCATCGAAGTGCCAGGCCCAGCACATGAGAGGCAAAGGCAATACCCTTTTCCATCTGAGGCCTTGCCTTCTGTCACAGAAATGATAAAATCACTCCTCAATCAAGGGGTAATCAGAACATGTGTTTCTACTGCCAACTTCCCAGTGTGGCCCATGAAAAAACCTACAGGCACCTGGAGACTTACTATTGACTACAGAAAACTGAACCAGGTCACCCCCAGTTGTGCTCCAACTGTGGCCTCTACACCTGATGTGCTATGACTTCTGACCCCTGACCTAAAATGGTTCAGAGCCCTGGATATTTCCAGTGGTTTCTGGTCACTGCCGTTGGCTCCCAAAAGTCAATATAAGTTCGCCTTCACCTTTGAAGGTAGACAGTACATGTGGACCTGCTAACCACAGGGATTCCATAACAGCTCGTCCCTGTTCCATCTGCATATGATGGACACCCTTGAGGGTTTCTCTACTCCCCAGTGTCTTTTGTAGTATGTAGATGACCTGCTGTTGGCAACAGCCATGCAAGAACAACACTTGGATCTCTTGGATGAACTATTGACTCTCATCCAGAGAGCAGGCCTCAAATGTAATCCAGCAAAAGCACAAATATGTCAGAAAATAACTGACCAAGGCCTTAGCCCTACCTGGAAGAAGATACAAGTATTGCAAGACTTGCCATAGCCTACCAGCGTGGCAACTTTTAGAAGGTTTCTAGGTATGGTAAACTATTCTAGAGATTTCATCTGTGATTTTGCTCAGAAGGCTGCTCCTCTGTATGAGCTACTGAAAAAGGACATTCCTTGGACTTGGGGTCCCATACTCACCCAGGCTGTGATGTCACTGAAGCAGGCCTTGGCCTCGGCTCCAGCTCTGGTTAACCCCAATCCAGCACTACCATTCCATCTGGAGTGTGCCACCTCTGACATTGCCATGTCAGCAGTGCTGGCCCAGAAGGTTCATGGTACTCTGAGACCTATTGCATATGCATCACAGCTCTTGACTGCAGTAGAACAGAAGTACAGCCTTTGTGAAAGGAACCTTCTGGCCACCTACTGGGCTGTCAAGCAATGTCTGTATGTCATTGGGTACTCTCCACTAATTATTAACACCAACCACACCCCAACTACCTTTTTGCTATTAGACATAGTGAAGGATGGGTCAGTCTCTAATACCAGACTGACACACTGGTCACTTCTTCTCCAGGATAGAGACATACAGGTACACCCAACCAAAATTCCATCTATACTGGTACATGGACTCCTTTTCCAAGGAGAACCCCATGACTGTACACTGCAACCACCTGATCTCCCAGATTCAGGTCCTTTCCTCCCTGTCATGCCACAAATACTTGAGAACACCTCTTTGTGTAGCATTTTTACAGATGGTTCAGCTTCCTACTATCAGGGAGAACAAATTGCATGGATAGGTATCTTAGTGATTTACCCCTATGATAACACTGTTAAGATTTCTAAGTGTTGCAGTATAGCATCATCACAATATGCAGAGATGGCAGCGGTGGCCTGTGCCCTTGAGTTCACTCAGCATGGAACCGAGGATACCATCATTTTTACAGACTCTAACTGGGTTTGTTGTTCTCTTACAGAATTCCTTCCGTTCTGGCAGAAGAGCTCCTTCCTCTCTTCTGATGGCAGCCCAGTGAAGTACAAAGAACTGTTAATATACATACACTCACTGGCACAAAGGTTTGCACACAAACTCTATGTACACAAGGTCAAAGCTCATTCCTTACATGACCCCTACCATGCCTTCAATGACACAGCAGACACCCTTGCCAAGGAAGTGGCCTGAGGTGGGGACACATGGATGATGGATCATCCAGAGGCCAATGCAGCCATACACATCGCAGCAGTCAGGAAGAAACCTGAACCCTTTTCCCCCTTGGACCTCTCAGCAGCCCAACATGTTGATTCTGAACTCAAAGAAGTGTTCAGATTCATTGATAGAGGTACTGAAGAAAAGCTTCCCACCCATAATCCCTACCTGAGCCATGAAGGTAAGTTACACTTGTCACCAGATGACAAGCTCATCTGGTACCAACCAGATGATTCCATCACAAAGTTGTGGGTGGTCCCCAGACACCTTAGGTCTGAATTCTTGCACCAAGTGCATGATATACCCACTGGTGGATACCAGGGAGTAGAAAACACCCTCCAGAGGCTTAAGACCACTGCCTGGTGGCCTGGTGTCACCAAAGATGTCAAACAGTACATAGATAACTGCCAGGTTTGTGCACAAAACAACCCCATCCCCACCAAACAAAATGCCAAACTCCTACCACAAAGACACTCTGGCCCTTGGCATGCCATACAGATTGATTTTATTGGTCCTCTGACCAACACCAGCAGAAACAACAAGTATGCTGTTGTGGTAACTGATCTTTTCTCTAAGTGGGTTGAAGCTTTCCCCACTAAGACATGCACTGCTAAAACCACTGCCAAAATCTTGGTGGAGCAACTTTTCTCCAGGTGGGGCCTACCTCTTAAGGCAGACTCTGACAAAGGAACCAGTTTTACAGGTGAGTTGATGAAAGAATCCCTCAAGCTCCTCGGAGTTCAACAGAAGTTCCACATACCTTACCATCCCCAGTCTTCAGATCAAGTAGAGGGAGTCAACAGACGGATTAAGCAAATGCTTTCCAAATTCATTGAGGACAATCCCAAAACCCTGGGATTCCTTATTGCCATTACTCCTTATGGCAATCAGGGGCTCACCCTCAGCCACCACCCAGTGGACACCCTTCGAGGTGATGACTGGCAGACAGATGAGATTACCTGAACATCTATTGTTTGACCTGCACACCCCCACTGCAGACAGTGTGTCTGTAGACCAATATGTGGAAAAACTCAGAAAAGACATCATACACACACACACTTGTATGCTGCCAATTGCATGGGCAAGGCCCAGCAACATTCCAAAATACAGTTTGACAAACATGCACAAGAAGTGGATTGGCAGGTTGGAGATCAGGTGATGGTCCTCCGATTCACACATTCCTTCTCCAATAAGTGGGAAGATCCTTATCCCATTGTCAACAAGCTCAGTCCAGCAGTCTATCGAGTTAGACTCCTGCACAACAATAAACTGACTGACAAATGGTTACATGCAAACCAACTGAAACTGTATAAAGGAGTATAATTACTTTTCCTCACCCTATTGGGCGGAATAGTACTAACCTACTAATGGTTGATTTTGCTTTTCAGATATACTGACAAGATGGCTATCTTGTTCCATTTTCTTCTCATCTCAGGAGTTATCCCCCGCATCCAAGGCATGGTACTGAACCTCCTACCACACCTTGATCCTCCAGCATCTGTTCCAGAGGGAGTATCCATCAAAATACCCGATAGTTTGATTACTGCCCAGGAAGGTTCTGATGTTTACCTCACTACCTCGGTTGTTGCTCCTGATAAATCTACCCTACAAATTGAATGGCAGACCACATCACAAAGACAAATGCTTCCTGTGGCCAAACTCTCCAAGGGAACTTTCCAGGGTTGGCCTAATGCTAAATTATCCCCAAATGGTTCTCTGTCCTTGCTACAAACTGCTCTTAGACATTCTGGTTTATACAATATTACTGCTTTAATTGATCCCTCATATTGTAATTAGTTGTCTAAGGACTCTGCTCAAAAATTCTGTGCTATACACAACATGGCCTCTGCTGCCATGTATCTTTCTGTGTTACCACCCACTGACAAACAGATTTTGGAATGGCTAAAGCACACCCCTGGTCCCCGCAGTGGTCTAACAGCTACTGCTCTACCCGGTACACTGATTAACAATTTGCAATTTATGCATATACCTGTTTTGTTCAATCTTACTTACTGGAATATGAAATAATTTGGTACGTCACAATACTAACACTTCAGCATTTTATAGTACGTTATTGCTTGATAGTTTAGCAGCATTTCAGATTCGTACTCAAGATCCTATTGCCATGGTACATACCACTGAGCATAGAGGCAACTTCAGGAGAAGACCGAATTCTGATGATCAAAGTCATAAACGTAATACACGTGAAGTTGACAGTTCTGATGTCACTGGTGCAACAGGTACTGTCACAGGTCTCTTTGGTACAGCTATGTCTATTTGGAATAAGGCAGACATTGCTGCTGTCAGATCTCATTCTGCCAAATTTCAGACTGGTTTGGTAAATAATATACTACTCCCATTATTACATGGTGTGGATGGCCTGAGTCAGGAAGAAAGATACACTGTTTATAATTTGCACGACATTGCTAAGGCATTTACAGACTCTAAAGAAAAGATTAATGCACTCATACAACAAAACAACAAAGAAGCAGGTAAACAATACATTGCTAGAGAAATTCTATGCTCAGCCTATAGCTCATACATTATTACTACCATCAACAACCTCTTCCGTGATCCAGAATCTGGAAGAATTCCTGACATCATTCATGACAGACGTATTTCCAAATGGTATTGTCCACAATGTAAAAACCCTGGCTGTATTGCTATGTGTGTGCAACAATCTCTTACTATTCCTCTTTCTACAGCTAGGAATTTGGGTTTTGTAACCAGACACCCCAACACTGGTCCCTGTTTTACTTCTAAGAAATGTTCTATCAGAGATACAATGTTTGTTTCTTTTACTGTCTCTTTACCCCACTACAGCTTTGTTCGACAAGCTAACTTCTGTTCATTCCATTGGGCACCTTGATGACGACATCTACAGAGAATGCCTGGACTTGCCTCCTCTACTGGTCTTCCATCCTTTCCTGGACACCTGGGTCGCTCCACACACAGACTGCTGTGCGAAGAAACATTATATCTACTTGTGTTGATGTGATGTATTTGATGTTATTAAACCTGTATGTGGTTATTCTCCTGACAGTATCGATTGGTCCTTTTCCATGGACGATGACATCAGTACTAATGGCACAGACTTTTCAGACTCAACATTGGCTCCAGATAAACTCTACCAGTCTTATCGTGAGGAGGTTCATCGCCTGTCAACATGGATTTCCAAGACGACCTACACCTGCCCGGTACAGTTGCAAAAGTGGAGACTACCAACTGTTAAAATGCAGTATGATTCTGATGGGGAGTACTGTGTGGTTACAAACTATAAAAGCTATACATATGGCACTGAAACGTGTTATTGATTCTCCCAACTTCTGCTTTGTCCCTCCTCTTGGCACCGATTTTCAAACAGGAGCTTCTAGACGCAGTAGGTGCTTTATATACTGGGATAGCTCCAGGTTCAGACTGTCTCCCCAGTGAAGTATATTTTATTCTGTTTTTACTTAAGTTTGTGGTAAAATAATGAGCCATGTTCCAATAATCAAACACCTTTTCATCGGATATAATTTGCAAGAGAAAACACAAAGCCTGCGGCCTTTGTCTTATGATCCTTATTAATGGAACTTATTTCAGATTTGTTAGTGATTAGGCTGTATTAAACTAGACAACCTGGCTCATAATAACCTGGTATTATGTATTTTAAATGTAAATCTGCAGTAAAGCTGTTACTTGAATGTGCTTCTGAGTAGAATCAAATGTGCCTAAGAATGCATGACTGCCAGCGCTACAATTTGTAAGCCACTTGTGACAAATCACAGCGCCCTTTTCACATTGATATCTTATCAGTTTTCTGCAGATACAATTCATAACTACAAGCATTAAATATTTTCAGGGACAAATAAATATCAAATATCAAGAGACATGCTTAGCTTGTACCCCCAATATTCTAGCTACAGCAATTTAATATAATGCCAGTTGGTACTATAGTACCCTAATAGTGTTTTAACCCCATAGTAGTGACCACTAGTGCACCTAATAGCTATGGGTCATATATAAAAGTAACCGTTTTCTTCAATGACTAGTGTCAACTGTAGTCTGATACTGTGTCTTGACCAGAAAGTGTTCTTTTTTGCATATATATATATATATATATATGTTATACAGAATAGGCTGACTCAAAATATGCAATTTATCTTCACAGTGTGAGAAGGCAGAACAATAACTCACGAGAGGCAGAGCCACACGTGACTTGTGAAAGTCTTGCCCCCTCACAAGCGATAGTAAACTGCATACTCTGAGTCAGACCATTGTATATTCAATTTATACATCAGTTTACGAGTTATAGTTCCCAAACAAGTTGTTATGTGAAGATTAAACTGTTTCTTCTTTGAGTTCAACTGCTGGCTTCAGTGCTGCACATGGTTATTATGATATCAGCACTGTGAAAGCTGCTCTCTGATTGGTTCAGTATGCATTCTGATGATGTACCCAATAGGGCAAGCTAGCATCTGTGACATATCCTACTCATAAGGTAACGTGATATCTTGTGAGTAGTGTATAAAGTATCACTTTTTATCTTGCCCTTTTTTTCTCCACTGGTATTGTATAAATATATCGGACTACTCATTCCCAGATGTGTTCGGGGAGGGGATATACAGGGAGCACAGAAAAAAAAAATGATACAGTAAGGTGCATACAAATAAAATGCAGTACATAGAAAGGATCAATGTACAAACTATGCATATATTACAAAACTAGTAATAGATGTGCAAAAGAGATATGGTGCAAAAAAACAAATACCCAGAGCTGCTGCCCTTCCAGCATGTGTTTGGATTTGGCTGTCCTCTGGGCATCCCAGCACACCTCTTCTATGTAGTTAATTTGTTGTGGTGTTCAGGCCAAAACTTTTATTTCTATTATTTTTTTTTAAACTTTGTTTGTAAGATTTGATCAAAATTACTTTGCTTCCTGAGAGGCTAACGTTATCAAGTACATTACAAGTTAGCACATCATTTAGGAGATACGTAGTAAATCCTCTGTTACAATTTTTTCCGGGGGGGGTCCAAAAGACTGATTAATGACAAATTATGCAAATAACATATGAGCTTTTGCAGTAAATGCTAAAATAAAATAAAATGAAATAAAATTCAAAGTATAATGTAGAAAGTTCTTAACTGACTTGTACGTAGGTCCTAATTTTCTGTCCATGAAAAGTCCCAGGTGATAGGTAGGTTTCTAGGAGCTGCACTTCCTCCCACCTCCTCTGTGCCTATAACAGACAAGGCTTACAGCGATTGCAATAAAAGTGTATAGCATTTTTAAAGTTGCTGACATTTCTCCCTCAAACCAAGGCCAACAGGAGGAATACCAGAACTGCACAGCTGGACATAGAAAGATGGGGGGGGATCTTTCCTTGCACGTCTGCATATATTGGATCCATTTTTCTTTCAGTAAACTCAGGGGGTGCAACAGATGGCACATGAGTTCCCTCACCTGCCCCCCCCCCATCAATCAGTGCCACCTTGCATGCTTGCTTTGTGCCAGATTTACCAGCTCCTTGGCCTCAAGCGGAGTGACAGGCTATCTGGTTTAAATCTCATTTGATGCAGGATAATACAACTGGTAAGTCACCCTTTGGACGCCATGCAGTCAGTGTGGTTACAGTAGAAATAAGTGTCGCTTACCATGTACAGGGAAAATGGAAAAGCAACATTAGCAATTAACAATTAATAGAACACATAAGTTTCAGCACAAAAAAGTTAATATTTCAGCCCAGTCCTAATAACTGTCATAGTATATTAATGCTATGAACTATAAGATGCATTAATGTCTTGATAAACAATTAGCATTGTTATTGTCTCTCAATATTATCCTGGCTGCTCTAACAATTAACTTGAGAGACTAACACACAGAAACACAACTGAGTTTTATGTCATAGTCTCTATACTCAAAAACACTGGATATTCAGGGTTGCAACCTGTATCCTCCATTCAGTCCTCCCCATCAGGTGTCCTGGTCTCCTCCTCTGAGGTGTGGTGGCGATGTTTCAGGCCACAAAGACAGTTACCAGCTTCTTTGGGGTTAGTGAACACAAGGATCTCGGATCCCACAGTAAAATGTAGTCTGGCTGGGAATAGTAAGGTGAAAGAAAATTTTTTTTATTCTTTTGGTAACCGGGTAAGGCCCACTGGGCCAAAAGGCCCATTTACAGTGGTGACCTGGGAGCACTGTGGCAGTTAAGTGACTTGCTCAGAGACACAAAGCATACAAGTAAAGGCCGAAGGACTCAAACTGAGGTCTGCTGGATATACCAAATTTGTTCATAGCTCATTACTCTAACCTCTAGGTTACACTGACAGCCCTATCTCCCTAAATTGCATTTGCATTTCACCCCATCAAAGGCCTTGCATCTGATTCTTGTGGCATAGGCAAGGTCCAGGAACAACATTACCATGAAGTCACCCTTGTGAATGGCCCCTTTCCATTGAGCAGCCCTCAGAATAGTGTCCCCATCTGCAGAGGAAGCCATTGTGAATTGTAAGGTATGTGGACCTTCTTGTGGATCTCTGGCCCAACACTGATTTATTCTATAGGCTTTAAGCGTGGTGAAGTCTCCACATTTTGTGTGCTCCATATTCTAGTGCAGGATGAAGGGCCGTGAATCAGAACCCACAATTTCCTATGGGAGACCCACAATGTGCACAGGTTTTCCATTTGTTCTAGTCATATTTTTACCACAGATTGTTCCTTAACTGCTACTACAGCTGCTGCTAGGGCTTTACTATCTGCAGTGTTACAGTTTTTCATGGAGTCCTACATGGCTTCCACTTTCTGTTCTGCTGTTGTTAATCTCTCATTAATGGAATCAAGCCTTTTGTCCATTTTTTGTACTGACTTTGTAAGTAGATCCATGGAATGTTTGAGTGAGTCAAGGGTTGTAGTGCCAGGTGGGATCTTCATTTTCAGGGCCTGCTTTGCAGGGTGGCTTTGTCTGATTCCCCCTCGGGGCATTGAAATCCAAAATGATAACACAATATTCAGTGTGAGAACCTCTACTGTCTGAGGTAGTTTCAGCAGACTAAAATAAATTTAAGAGCTGAATTTAATCAAAATAAAAGCTCATCTACAGGAGCTCAACAAAAACATTGTTTCCAGCGGGACTGCTAGCTCCACCCTTTTTTTTTATAATTCAGCCTGTATCCTGGACCCAGCTCAGCATATCCTGGTTCACTAATATTTACTCTCTAAGGCATGCCTTCACTATGCCTCAGTGCTACTTCCCCTTAGAAGGTTTTTCCTGCATTATGGATGGTGGGTTGCAGTTCTCCCACATGTTGCAACTAATCCACATGTCTGCCCTGGTCTGGGGGTTGCCTCTGGTGGCATGGCCCTGATCTAAACCCCCTCAGCACTAGCCACTATTTGACATCTTTAAATTCTTGTTCTGGTAACCCTTGTTTATGGTGGCCTTTCCTTCAACCTGAGAGGTCTGGAGCTACAGCTTTTTGGTGCGTAGACATCTCTTTTTGTACCACACCAAGGACTTCGGCCAGTCCTCTCAATTGATTGTCCTAGTTGCCCCAGGCCCATTGGGAATCCCAATCCACAGTACCTTCCCAAGAGGCTTTCTTCATGTCTGATGCCAGCAGGCTGCCATGATTTTTCTGACACTTCCCTGGGCATACCGCCAGGGGTGTGGTCACGTCAGGGGTTCATCTCAAGTCATATGTTTACAAAGCTGCTTCCTGGAACAGGGCCATATGTTTACTATGTCTACAGCCTAATCTTCTCTCCAACAAGGGTTGGACATGGCCTCGCTGTTTCACAAGGTCTACTTCCTTAATACAGTGTGTGGGCCTCTGATTTTCTATCCTCCCATGATGGAGTTTGTACTGCTTTGGGTCAGCCAATGTATTATGGCTCCATGGAGGAGATACCCTCAAATAAAACAATTTTTTTTACTTACCAGTAATAGTTTTTTAACTTACCAGTAACAACAGATCTTTGAGAGGATCTCCTCAATGAGCCATATTTTTCCTGCCCTATATCCACAGTGTTGTTTAAATTCTTTAAAAATGATTTGCAATTTCCCAACTGAAAAATGAGGTTGTGTTAGGGTCATCAGTAAATTGTCTGCAAAAGTAAGAACTTTGTTGGATTGACCTCCAACCTCTATTACGTGGCATCAACAATTTCCTGATGAGGGGTTCTGTGGGCAATACGAAGAGAAAGGGAGATACAGGGCAACCCTGTCTCATACCTCTATGTAAATCAAGTTTCTCAGACTGGAGATCATTTGTTATCAGAGCAGCTTTGGGATAATGATATAGTGTTTTAATCCATGTTACTAAAATTCTTGAAACAATGATATTTTTCCACAAATTTATATGGGAAGGACCATTCTAGGTATCAAAGGCTTTGTTTATGTCTAGGGATAGGAAGATGGAGGGGGTTGAAGATGTTTGTGATGCCCAAATTATGAAGAAAAGTCTTTTTATGTTATCTGAGGAATTTCTCCTCCTGATAAACTCCACCTGTTCCATACCTACTGTATATTAGTATATGTATTATACTTTGTAATCTATTTGCAAGTAACTTGGCTAATATTTTATAGTCGACATTGAGCAAGGAGATAGGTCTGTAATCTATAGAAATTAAGGGATCTTTATTCTTTTCTGCTATAAAACAGATATTTATTTAGTTAGTTTTTGTTTACCGGGTAGTGTGCACTAAGCATAAATTTGCCTGTTTTTTTTTAGCCATGACCAGGGAGGATACAAGACATAAGACATATGCAAAGCAGTCAGGCTAATACAAGCATAGACATAATACACCAGGAGTACGTTATCCAGTTAAAATGCTGTAAGGAAAACAAAGGTACTGGAACACTCAAGACAGCCATGAAGTCTAACACAGATGCAGAACCATTCAATAAGGCTATGATGCTGGTTATGATATAAATTATAGTTATCGAGAGACATATGGGCAAAATGTTAAGGTAGAGTAGAATAACACTAGGTAAGAGCAGATAGGTAGTATTCATGAAAGGAGGGGTGACATTGTTGGTAGGGGTAGAGGTCAGGGACAAGAGTATACAGAGGTTTGTAGATGTTGAGACTGATATTGCCTCCAGAAAGTGCGAGCAACAGAGAGCCGACATATGTGTGTATTGGTATAGTGTTCCATAGTTTAGGGTAGAAATACCAAAAGGCCTCTCTCCATATTTGGATCTAGACCTTGGGATAGATAATGGATCAAGGTCTGAGGGAATGAGTGTTTGTACAAGGCACCAAAATGGATGTCAAGGAACGGGGTGCTTGGTTCAACATTATACTGTGCGTAACACTGTCAAGAGATAGGTCCTGAAAAGCAGAAGGGGACAGCCAGCCGAGTTTGGAGTATAGGGTGCTGTGGTGAGTAAAATGGTTACATACAAGGGCAAAATGACATATGTTATTGTATGTCACATCCCAGTTTTTTAGGCAGGAGATAGATGTAAACGTCATTCATTGTTGATGTTAGGGAGCTTTTCTCGAATGATTCCAAGAACACCAGCAACAGATATTCTGTTACAGCTGGACAAAGGTGTTGGTGTATCTCTGCTGTAAGGCCATTTGGGCCTGGGGTTTCACTTAGTAAGATTGTTAATAGCTTCTGATATTTCCTTTGGGGAAATCGTTTTTTCAAGAGTTAGTTTATCCTGTTACTTTAGGTTAGGTAAGATAATGGATTTTATAAATTTAAACAATTTTATTTTACTTGGGGCTCCCTGGCATTGGTAAAGCTTCTGGCATGTCTCCTGGAAGCATTTGTTTATTTCTTTAAGGTCATAAGTAATCCTACTACTAGAGAGATGAATCCCATTAATTGCCCTTTGGGATAATTTCTTTTTTAAGTTGGAAAACTAGTAACTTACTGGCTTTTCCCCCGCTCCCTTATAGTTTTGTCTTGTGCAGGTAAGAGCATATTCTGTTTTGGCTGATAAATGTTTGTTAATTTCATATTTTAACTGAGCATTTTTGTAGCAGAGATTTTGATTTCCCATTGGGTTTTGTTTATATTGTGTTCGAAGTGAGTTATATTGGTTTTCCTTTTCTGTCAGATCTTTCTTTCTTTTTCTTGACTGATAAGCTATATCCCCACACCAGGAACTTGGGTTAATTCCCAATACTGACACTGTGGTGCAGCATGAGGAGGGTACTGCACTCCTGCGGTGCCGTCTTTCAGGTGAGACGTTAAACCGAGGTCCTATCTGTCTGTTCTGGTGGTAGTTCAGGTGGATGTTAAAGATCGCATGGAACTTTTCAAAAATTGCAGGGGAATTTCCCCGGTGTCTTGGCCAAATTTCCCCCATTTACTAAAAATACCACCAACAGCTTAATCTGTTTCAATGCCAGTGGGCATCCATCTGTATCCCCCTCCTTCGGGACAAGGCTGAATAGGCAGAATTGTCCAGTCCTCCTTTCCCAGTCAACAAAAATAAATAAATAAATAAATAAAAAATAAAATGGTTCTTCTTCTGATATACACTTTGAAAGTTTCCCACAAGCATTGTTTTGATGTTTTCTGTTATCATTTATTTCAAAGAATACGGATGTCTCTTTTCTCAGCCATTCCTTAATAAAGGAAACTGATAATAAGGAATTATTACATCTCCATCTGTGTTCTTTACGAATGTTTCCTTCCACAACAATAGTTGTTTAAAGCATGCTGTGATCTGATATTAGCATATTTTCATATTTAATAAAAGTTATGTTGTCACTTGCATGGAGGGGAGAAAAACATAGTCCATTCTTGCTCACAAAGGCACAAGGGAGCTGTATTGCTGCCGATTTCGGCAGCGTCAAGCAGAGCAGGTGGGCAGTCACATTGGTGCTTGCCGGGATCCAGGGAGAAGAGGAGACATAGGTGGGCAGTTGCATCGGTGGCTATCAGGATCCAGGGAGCAACGTAGGTTGGCAATAGTACTGGTGGCCGTCGGGAGCTGGATGGGACAGCAAGGTGCCTGAAAGAGAGCAGCTGGAGTTTTCAGCCAATTGGGGCACAGAAGAGAGAGGATTGTTTGTCCCACCCACCCTCTCCAACCCTGGCTGCTATTAAATGAAGGTTGAGGAAGGAGCTTACAGAGGAAACTTGTGGATTGGCCCAAGGGGTCTATGCAGCACTTCCCATAAAGGAGCAATCACTTTGACTCAAGGGAACTGTGCTGCACAGGATGCAACAGGAAAGCACTCCTGACAAAACTTTGTGGCTTTTAAATAACTTTTTAACTTTTTACTTTTTCACTTTTGACTTTTAACTTTTAAAGTACCTGCTGCAAGTTGCCAGGAGCACGGGGTTGGGGGCTTGTCCCAGCTAGGGCTATTGTCATAGGGTTTACTTCCTGATGATTCCTGTTGTTAATGGGAGCTTATCACTGCTAGGGCCACTGTCACATTGCTGGGGGCTTGTCACTGCTGGGGCTATTGCGATTGCTTTCTGTTGTTGCTGGGAGGGGGATATGAAACTGTTTCAACTACTTTAGGACCAACTTGCTCTACATGTTGGGGCTATTTGCTTGCTTTCTGTTGTTGCTGGGAGGGGGATTTGAAATTTAACCTACTTTAGGGTCAAATTACTCTGACCTGCTTCCTGGGAGCAGGCGACCCACTGGGTAGCAGGTGGTACCCCAGTGGAGACAAGGGAATGATGGCTGGAGGAGGTAGGGATACAGCAAGGGGAAATTGTTATAGGGAGGGGAAGGTGTGTCATGGGATACCTGACAGAGGCAGTTGGGCTACGCAGGGTCATAATCAGATGGGGGGGACCTGACAGACGCAGTTGAACTGAGCAGAGTCATAATCAGATGGGGGGATTTCTGATAATGGGTTGGGGGAAATAGAATGGTGGGTTGCACTGGCTGTGGAGCAGCAGTGGCCATGAGTACCCTGTGGAGACTAGGGCATTGTCCTATATGTGCTAGGTTAATGAGCTTGGAGGTGGAGTTGCATAGACCCAGGTGTGACCTGGACAGGTGGGTGAAGAGCATGAATGCAAGGGATAGAAGGCAGGAATCTGGGGGGTGGGGTGGGTGTCTGCAAATGTAGAGTTAGAAGGATATGGGGCCATCACAACTCATGCTGGGACAGACCGACTCTGGAGGCAGGCACGAGGATGGGGGTCCAGGGGACCAAATGAGGGTGAAGGAGGGAAGAGAGCGAGAGCTACAGGCAGTCGGGCAACAGGACCTCAAAAGACCATGGCAAGGAGCCTCACCTCAGATGAAGGGATCTCTGGTATGCAGCCAACTGGGGGGATTTCAGTCTCAATTAGGTCTGGCCATTGGTGGATATCAGGGAGAAAGAAGAGCCCTTAGAGGACACAGGGGTAGCAGTAAGCAGTGGGAGGATGGTTAACAAGGTGGAAAGTAAGCCGGCCTGGTGGCACTGAGGGTTGAGGCACTGGACACCACACCTCGTGCCACACCAGCGACCTGGGTTCGGATACTGACTCAGGTTGCCAGGGGTCGGCAGGGGAGGGAGAAGGATGAGGCATTTGTAGACTGCTCTCCTCTCCTGGGGGGGGAGAGCTATGGATTGTCCGGTGTCCTAGTGGCCCCCAATGGAGACTGGGGGTACTACAGGATCTAGGACCAATGCAATGGGGCAGAGCGTGGCAGGGTTGCTGTGCACCATGGTGTCATTGCATACCACACCCGAGGGAAGGGGGAACTTGCAAGGGACAACACCAAGAAAATGCCCCACTCGGCCAGCAGAGATGAAGAGGGATCCAGGGGCATAGCCCACATCCCAATGCTGGCCCAGCACACCAAGAAACTCCCCAGGCACAAACCCAACAGCCAGGAAGGCCCCTTGAGTCTGCAAGGTCACCAAGGGTGGTCGAATCTTCTCCTGGGGGTACCCAGTAGCCGGGCTACAGGGCCTTGTTGTGCTAGTCAGGTGGGGAAGCTCACTGCTAGCAGGGGAAGGCATGGAGAGAGGCCCTGCCGAGACAGCACCTCAGAAGGATGCCCTGTTCGACAGGGTGCATAAATAGAATAATAAAAAAAAAAAAAAACAAGGTGGAAAGCGAGGAAGAGGTGGGGGCGCAAGGACCCTGAGGCTCATGGTGGAGCCGGAGTTAATACAGGAAGGGGAACAGGGAGCAGGAAGTACCAGTGAAGGGCGGATGAGGGGGCGGTAAGGATAAAGCATGATTCCTAGGGTAAAAGAGGCAGCAGGGGCCCAGTGTGGATGGGATTAGAGAACAAGGCAAGGGGGGAAAGTAGCAGGGGACCAAGAGGGGCCACAAGCACAGGGGAGGAGGCTGGAGCAGGCACATGTGCAGCCTGGAGGAGGCTGAAGGGGACACAGGAGGAAGGGCGAGGCCAGGGACCATCCGGCAGGGCAGGGGGACAAAAACATAGTGGGGGTAGGGGTGGAAGAGGAGGGTCATGGGGGGTCATGGGAGAAAGCCAGGTAAGGGCTGTGGAGGTATCCTTGTGGTTAGCGCAGGAAAAATCTGTGATAGTATATGGGGACTCTATTATTAAAGGGATCCACTGGCAAAGAAGGTGAGTAGCTTTCAAGGGGAGGTCAGTTTTTTGTGAGCCAGAGATGGAGGCAAGCAGGGCACTCCCAAAAATCAAAGGAGCGCATTGAGCTGATTGGTGGGAAACCTAACCTGGTTCTGCACCTAGGTACAAATGACCTGGCCGGGGGTGGAGGAGGTACAGAAGAGATTTATGGAACTAGCTAGAGGGTGCAAAGGGATGGTGGATTCCATAGTGTTATCAGAAGTTCTGCCAGTACACTGCACCAGTACAGCTAGACAATTGAGACTCAAGGATTTTAACCACTGGTTAAAGCTGTGGTGTAGGAGGGAGGGCTATGAATGTATAGGTGATTGGGGGGACACATGGGTAGACCAGCATCTGTATGCAAGAGATAAGTTGCATATAAATGATGAGGGGGCCAGGATCTTGAGGCGGGGAGCTGCAGGGATACATAGATAGAATATTAGGGAGTGCTTTAAACTAGGAGAGGGGGAGGGTGAAGATAGGTGTAGTCTAGTGGGAATCGCGGAAGGACCTGACCTAACTCACTCTCTCCCACTAATGGAGGTGAGAGAAGCTGAAAGAGGGGGAAGGGGAGAGAAATGGGGCTGGTGGAGGGGCTTGCTAACACATGCCAGGAGTCTGGATAATAAGATGGGAGATCTACTGGCGGTGATGGTGGTGGCGGAGGATGACCTGGACCTATTTGCAATCGCAGAGACCTGGTGGACTGAAAACCACAGTTGGGAGGCAGAAATACCTGGGTACGTACGCTACAGGAGGGACAGGGCAGGAAAAGGAGGGGTTGCCCTTTATGTAAAGAATGGGATTAGGTCAATGATGTGCAGAAAAGGGGATGGACCAGCAGAGACTCTATGGGTCACTTTAAGCAAAACGAGGGGGGAGGGCAGTGAAGGCAGAGGTGTTCTACAGACCACCAAATCAGGGGAAGGAAGTAGATAGGCAGATGGGAAGGGAGATACAGGGGATGGCCAGCAAAGGGGAAGTCGTGGTGGTGTGTGATCTAAACCTACCAAACCTGGATTGGGACATCCTGGCAGCATCCACAGAAAGGAGTAGGGAGTTGCTGGACACCTTGTAAGGAGCGTTCATCAGCCAACTGGTAATGGAACCAACTAGAGGGAGAGCCATACTCGACCTGGTTGTGACGAGTGGGGACAGTGTCAAGGGGGTGGAGGTTGGAAAAAATGTAGGCGACAGTGACCATAAGACAGTAAACTTTAGAATCGAAATAGGTCAGGGTAAGAGTAGAATATTAGATTTTAGAAAGGCAGATTTTAGGAGGATGAGGGCAATGGTTCTGGAGGAACTAGAGGGGAAGGAAGACATGGAGGAGCTCTGGGGGGAAATAAAGAGAAGAATACTAAAGGTGACAGAACTGTGCGTTAGGATGGTTAGCAAGAAAAGGAAGGGGAGGAAACCACTTTGGTTCGTAACTGAAGTGAGGAATGCAGTTAGGGAGAAAAGGAGGGCGTTCAAGGCATATAAAGCATTGCAGAGGGAGGTTGATAGGGAGGTATATAAGGAAAAACTACAGGAAGCGTGGAAGATGATCAGAAGGGCAAAGGCTGAAACAGAAGAGCATATAGCAAGGGAGGCAAAAAAGGGAGACAAGAGGTTTTTCAGATATGTGAGTGACAGAAGGAAGGGGAAGTACGGGATTATGAAGCTTTAGGGGGAGGGGGGGCAATAGTGGAAGGAGATACAGAAAAAGCAGAGGTCCTGAATAAATACTTCACATTGGTCTTCATGGTGGAGGAGGGGAAGGGGCCAAAGTTTGAAAGTAGGAAGAGAGTGGATAGTGAGATGGACTCCAGTCCCTTAATGGAGGCTAGGGTACTGGAAGAATTAGGAAAGCTACAGATGGATAAGGCAATGGGCCCGGATGGGATTTACCCAAGGGTACTCAAAGAATTAAGAAAGGAATTGGCAGCACCACTCACGAGGCTATTTAATCTGTCACTACACAAGGGAAGGGTTTCTGGGGACTGGAATAGGGCCGAGGTAGTACCCCTGCATAAGGGGGAGGAAGGGAGGAGCCGGGAAACTACCGCTCTGGTAGCCTAACCTCAGTGATCAGAAAACTAATGGAGGCACTTATAAAGGAAAGGCTGATAAAATATCTAGAGGAGGACAGCCTCCTAAATGACAATCAACATGGATTCACAGGTGGCAGGTCTTGCCAGACCAACCTGATTGAATTCTCTGACAGAGCGACAGAGATATGGGACCAAGAGGGGGGTAGTGGATGTGGCCTACCTGGATTTCAGGAAGGCATTTGACACTGTCCTCCACAGTAGGCTGATAGGGAAGTTAGATAGCTTAGGAGTAGGGAGCAAGCTCACAAGCTGGTTAGAACATTGGCTAGAGGGGAGGACACAGAGGGTTGTGGTGAATGGGGTACACTCTAAGGAAGAGAGGGTGATGAGTGGGGTTCCCCAGGGGTCTGTGTTGGGACCCATACTTTTCAACATATACATCGGGGACATCATGGAGGGTCTTCGGGGGAAAATGTGTCTCTTTGCTGATGACATGAAGATATGCATCAATAGGGTTGATACGGAGGAAGGTAGGGTGGAAGATATAAGGGAGGACTTGGTTAGGCTGGGAGAGTGGTCAGAAAAGCGGCAGCTACAGTTCAAAATCAAAAAGTGCAAAATTATGCACATAGGGTGAAACAACCCAAAGGCTTGGGGTGGAGGAGTTGGAGGTAAGAGAACAGGAAAGAGACCTGGGGATCATGATTTCAGACAACCTGAAAGTCCAGAATCAGTGTGACTGAGCTGCAGGAAAGACATTCAGAATGCTGGCATGCATAGGGAGGGGATTCACAAGCAGGAGGAGTGAGGTGATCCTGCCAGTATACAAAACCATGGTCAGACCACACATGGAATATGGGGTCCAGTTCCATACCTAGAAGGGGACAAGGACAGGCTGAAAAGGGTCCAGAGAGGAGCAACCAAGCTGGTGAGGGGGCTGCAAGGGAAGTCTTATGAGGAGAGGCTGGAAGAGCTGGGCTTGTACACACTGGAGGAGAGGAGGGAGAGGGAGAGGGAGAACATGGTGGAGGCATTCAAGTATTTGAAGGGCATGAACAAGGTGAGGGTCAACAGCATCTTCAAAATGAGTAAGAACAACTCCACTAGAGGGCATGCCTACAAACTGGAAGGGGGAAGATTCAGAGGGGATATCAGGGGGAGGTTCTTTACCTAGAGGGTGGTAAGGCCATGGAACAGTCTGCCAGAATGGGTGGTGCGGGTGGATATGGTGGGCACCTTCAAAAAAGCCTGGGATAGGTACATGGGCCTAACGGGCAAGGGGCTCGCTGGTAAGGGGGCTTCCTAGTGAGGAAGGGTTATGGGCAGACTGGATGGGCCATAGGGTCCATTTCTGCTGACAGTGTCTATGATTCTATGATTCTAGTAAATGAATTGTGTCTGACTGAAAAGAAGCAGTAGTCCCTTTCGTTACTAATTTCCATGCATGTATCAGACCTAGGTCCTGGATTAAGTTAAGTAATGATTTTCTAGATTTGGTAGTTGTAAAGTTTCTGGATTGTGTGGACCTATCCAGTAGAGTCTAGGATCTCATTAAAGTTCCCACTCAAAATAATTTCACCAGTTCAAGCAGTATTTTTCCAGAAAATTCAGCTTGCCCAGGTGTTGGGACAAAGCATCACACAGGATTACTTTTTTCCCCATTCAGTATGCCCTTCAGTATGTGAAATCTTCCTTCATTATCAGTGATGTGTGATTCTTTGATAAAATGTACCCCTATCTGATCAATATTGCTAGCCCTTTTTTTGCTCGTATAACAATTGTGTTCCACCTCGGATACCTACCACCTTTCCAGTTGACAGATTCAGATGAAACAGGGTGCATTTCTTGTACCTTTTCAAATAGGTAAGGACTTTTTTACATTTGACTGGAGACCCCAACCCCTGGACATTCCATGTGGCTGGGTTTACTGTAGTCGTATTAGGGGGACACAGATAATTGTAACCAGAGAGGCCTTGAATTAAAAGTTTGCTAAGATTTCATCTAAATAGAAATTAAGAACCACTAGTAGCTAGGAATCCTCTAGACTTCTAATAACTAAGAAACCATAGTCGCTTGATTAGAATTTAGGTGATTTGCCAAGTTAAAGAAATCCCCCAAAATAAAGCTTTGCACCACATGGTGTGGTGCCTTACCTGAGCAGCACCCCGTCTGGCTATATTTTGTCAAAAGAAAATCCATATTAAAAAGTGGAAGGGATCGTGCTGACCCAGTGGCGCTGAGGGTTGAGGTGCTGGACGCCACACCTCGCACCATGCTGGCAGCCCGAGTTTGGGCACAGACTCGGGTCGTCGGGGGTCGGCAGGGGGAAGGAGGACTGAGCATCCCAACGGATGCTCTCCTCCTTTGGGGTGGGTTACCAGGGGTGCTGTACGCACTCTACGTCCCTAGGGGTCGGAGGGAGCACCGGTTCTCATGGGGCATTGGCAGCTTCAGAGGGCTGGAGTTGGGGAGGGGAGGACGTTGATAGGCACTTGGCAGGTGTGCGTCAGCACGCACTTGCCCGAGCTGATGTCCTCAGGGAAGGGGGGGACAGGAAGGGAGAAAAGCGGAAAAATCCTCAGCGGGCCTAGATGACGGCTGCTCCATGCCATCCAGTCCAGAAACCACGAGCAGACGCCTGCTGTGCAGGTGCTCCACAGAGGTAGGAGGGGAGAAAAAGGAGTTACTGAGGCACTCCAGGAGGCAGACTTAAGGTCAAGGAGGCATGGATTGCATGAGCAATGCCTGAAGGAGTGGAATGCTGAGGGCAAGAAGGAGGAGATAAAAAAAAAAAAAAAAAAAAAAGCGGAAGGGATGGTAAATTTGTGAACAGCTGACCCCTTCCACTTCCCGGTTCCGGGAGCTAACTAAAGACCTACCCCCGCACTCAGGCACATAATGACACGTGCCCAGGGAGAGCACAGGGGCGCACTCCTTTATTCTCTATGGGGTCCAACTTTTAAAACATTTTTGTGTATACTGTGGTATTCACAGCAGATGCACGGTGGAATGACCCCAGCGCATCCCCACTGTGAATATCACAGTTGTGCCCAGCCCAGGCTACATCAGCACATCCTCCACATTGGGCTGGGAACTCAATGGGGCACCACATCTCAGATGCACTGCACCAAAACCACCATTCACAGACATGAAAATGGAGCCATTAGGCATGCAAGGCGCAATGTGGTCATTTGCATGTCATTATGGCCTCATTTATATATGCCTTGCAGGGATGCACATGGCCGAATGCACTGGGTGCCCTGCAGGGCTGTCAGCACAGCTGCAGCACCACAACCTGCCCTGGTGGTATAGTGGTCTCCCCTCCCCACCCATAGCTGCACTGTCCCCAAATATTGTAAGAAATCTATCCCTGGTGGTCCAGTGGTCCACCCACCCCAACCATCAGGCTCCCCCTGCCCGAAACCCAGCATAAGTCCCATAACAGCGGGCAGCAGAGCTCAGCCACACCACCACAGCTGCCCGCCGATTATGCTGTCTATGACTGACAGCATACTGTACTGCACACATCCCATTGGTCATCCATCTCAACCAATGGGCATGTGGCGTGTACTGTAGGCTGTCATTCACAACCTTGTCATTGACACAGTTGTGAATGACTGCCTACAGTACCTGCCGCATGCCCATTGATCAACATGGATGACCAATGGGATGCATGCAGTACAGTAGGCTGTCAGTCATAGACAGCATAGTCAGCGGGCAGCCGTGGCAGTGTGCATGTGGGCTGTGCTGCCCACCGCTATGGAACTTGTGCTGGGTTTTGGGTAGGGGGGTGCCTGACTAGGTGGGGGTGGACCACTGGACCACCAGGGATACATTTCTTACAATATTCAGGGCCAGTGCAGCTATGGGCGGGGAGAGGGGACCACTGTACCACCTGGAACTGGAATGGGTGACAGGTGGTATAGTGCTGTGGGCTGCCTTGGGGTGTTACTTGGACTGCTAGCATGTGCAGGCTGCCATGCTGCTGCCTGCAATATGGTGGC
This sequence comes from Neoceratodus forsteri, assembly GCA_016271365.2. Lineage (NCBI taxonomy): Eukaryota > Metazoa > Chordata > Ceratodontiformes > Ceratodontidae > Neoceratodus > Neoceratodus forsteri. Next base: position 334,305,378 of record CM028135.1, on the reverse strand, counting down.
CTGCCTGTGGGTGGCCACCCACTTTAGTCTAGTTGAACTATTGCAAGTTTGTCATTACTGTAATTATGCTCTCTGAACAATTGTAAGTGTTCAAATGTATGAATTGTATTCTGCTGCCTCTGTAATACTCTTGTCAACTTCTGTTCCCAATCCCCTTCCCCCAGGACGCATCTGGAATCAAGCGGTACCCTGCTCAGTATGCTCTCCTGGCTAAACTCATAAATAAATAAATAAATAAATTAGACTTATCTGTCAGAGGCGCATCCCCAGACTTGCCCCGGGGATGTGCCTCCAAATTGGGCTGTGAATGGGGCTGCACCAAACATGCATGGGCATGCCCCCTTCACAGCCCCCCCACATGCACCGCACATCATTACCAGCATTTTGTGGTGCATCTACGTTGCATTGGCACATCGGGGATGCATCAGGTCCCTTGCTGAATCATTTTTCAGCTCAAGTCAGGGATGCACCGGTGCATCTTGAATGTGCTGGGTGCATTCTTTTTGTGAATCTTGCCCTATAACTTTAAATGAGATTTTTTTCACTCAGAAACTTGGAGTCAAACTGGACGTATAAGCCCTGAAAGTGGATACTCTTAAGGTGATACTGCCAGTTTATTATCATTCAAAGACAGATACTTTCACACCTTATGAATGGGAAATGTATATAGTAAATTGATTTGGAACATGAAAACAGTTCAGTTTCTGGCTATCATTTTTTATACATGGACAACTGTACTTTTATTTGGCATTACAACCGCCCAGTTGACATTTTGCATTAAAACCAGGTGGTTGTAATCAGTAGCTGCCAATCTAGTTCGCACTACACTCAGCATGAGCACACAGAACTGTTCTCACTACCACCAATTCAACTCCTCACAGAGAAATCTGTCAGAAAAGTAATTAACAAAGTAAACAAAATGTAACAAAAGTGCCCATTCTGAGAAAAAAAAAGAAAAATGGATACACGGTTTGACCTGTTGTACTGCGAGCTTACGCTGAAAGTAACGGAAAAATGATACCCAGTAATTAAATTAAATAAAACATGGGTGGGTGTAACCACCCACCCATATATTATTCTATATTTAATTTATTATATGTTGGGTAAAGATAATGATAAAGTTTACCAGGAGCGATTCTATAACACACCTAAAACAATGTTCACAGAGTACAAAATAAACAACTTCGGAACTTGTTGGGGGTATTTCCCTGTTTATCTTGTATATTTAAGCACATTTGTTGTTACAGGAATAAACAGGGTTAGCAAGAAAGGGAGACAAGCCTTGATTCTCCAGATTCTCCAAATTTATTTTAATATGCTCTGAATTAAAGGATGGCCTGAAAGGCAGTTCCAGCATGATTTGTATTATTGTAGGGATAGGACTAGCCAGCTTATCCCTGTATTACTTTGATTAGGAGCTTGCTGCAGTGTATAATGTCAGTGTGAGCTTAGGTCAGAACAAGCAAGCATGGCTCTCTGGGCTTCTTGTCTGGGCACTGCTCGTTTGTTCAGTCAAGAGGGATTTACCCTGCAGGATCTATGATCCTTCTTGTTGAGCACTGTGAGGCTGTATATATCAAGGAATCTAATTTCCCTCAAATATCAGTGCTGCTGAGGCAGTATTTTACCTGCATAGTTAAACACATTCCTTACTGCTATGCGCTCCAGACCACCCTGAAATTAAGTCAGTTGTGATGCTGAAGTCTAAATCACTTTGCAGCATTAAAGAATTTCAAAGTGTGCTGTTTCCCCATTCCATATCTGTGCTTTCTGTGCTAGGTTCAAAAAAGGATTCAAAGCAAGGTAAAAAGTTGCTTTGAGAACAAGGGTGATTTGATTAATTTGAGTAAATCCTTTGGTGAGTTAGCACTGGACCATTGATGGAGGGCATATCTTTAAGTAGCTACAGTTATGCTGTTAGAAAAAAGGAAGTATTGTGATTTCCTTTTCTGCAGAGTGATCTTGAAAGGTTATGCTGTTTTGTTAATCCAGGTTTCTACAGGAGTTTAAGTATGTAAAATTTTCACAATCAGGAACAGATTATTTCTTGACTGTCATAATGGTGCAGCAGAAAGTAACTCATTCTTAGTTGGCCTGCCAGTGCAGTGGTAGTGCTACCACTTGTCATGTAGATGACCCAGTTTCAGGACCGAGCCTGGGGAATTGGAGGGTCAGCCAGGGGAAGAAGGACAGATCATCCAGTGAACTGCTCTTCTCCTCCTGGTAGGGAAAGTTGCGTGGTTGGACAACATTCCAACCCTTGGTGGTGGCTAATAGCCAGTGTTCCACAAGAATATAGCTGCAACGGGATTGGTGGGGCAGCGAACATTGCTACATCAGGGGCAGGAGCATGCTTGATTTAGCGTGGACATCACTGCATGTGCTGCCCCACCTTGGGGAACCCTACACAAGAAAACACCCACTAGATGAGCAGCATGAAGCAGAACCCTACAAGTGGCACTCTGCCATACCTCTCTTGACTGCCATAACTAGATTAGTACTTCGGTCTTCCTCCCACCATAGGGCCTGGAGGAGGGTGGAGCCTCACCGTGTGACACAAGCCACAGTTTCCTGACTGAGTGGTAAGTCCAGGGGGCATGGGAGTGAATCTGAAAGGACTCCAGAGGGCTGATTGGAGTACATCCCCGCTGACCACAGGAGCATAAATAGCGTTGGAAAAAAAAAGGAACTCTTTCTTGAAATCAGCCATGGCACCAGATATCTGCACTCAAAAAGGGTTTAAGTGAAATGATTTTCTCTGCAGGCTGTCTTGTTGAAAAAACGTTGCTGTAGAATATCCTGCAATTCACATTCCTTAGGGTGTAATGCTGTTACTTCTAGGAAAGGGATGTTACTTAATCAAGCCTGTAAGGTATATTCAAAGGGAAGAGATGAAAGCCTGCAGTTCAGTGATCTCAGGATAAGAAAGAAAGAAAGAAATGTGTTAGGGCTCACTTCTGGAACATGCTGGAAAGTAGATAGTCTGAAAAGAGCTTGGAGAAAGTTATTCTGGGGACTGATCCATTTCAAAGTAGTTTTCTATTGACATCTCTGATGTATTTAAAGTGTGCATAGTAGTTGTATTAGTTTCTGAAGCTGTTGCAGAGTTCCATAACCTGCCTCTGGAACTACGGGTGTCTCTCTGTTTGGTGCAGGATTATTAATGTGTTCAGTAGGGACTGTGAAAGGGTACTCAAACCCCCCCTTTGTTTTTTTGGTTTTCTTATTCTGTGGCACTAGTAACAGGGCATATGTAACCTGGGCTGTGATTGCCTTTTTGTTTTGTCTGCATGTCTATTTGTTGGGCTGGCCACCTACCTGTCTGTTAGTCCTCTGTGCCTTGTATAAAGAAAAAGGCAGCCTTGGTTTATATGTACTGCTATGGTAGTGCCAAGGAACAACATAATAGGTGGTTATGCACTACACATAAGAAACAGAGCTGGGTAGGTCTGTTCTGCATGTTAGTGAAAGAACCCCCCCTTTTTTCTGTCTTCATTTAGGTTGAAAGGCAGTACACAGGGACAGGTAAATAAAGAATCCTGTCCGTTGTCACAATGACACTTGCTCTGGCTCCAACGCTCCACTAGTGGTAGCGAGTACTTTATCAGTTTCTCCCCGTAGTGCAAGGAAAGAGAGGTGAGGGCTGTAGCCCTGTGTTTGCAAGGGCGCAAGGAATAGCTATATTTCATTTTGTTCCCCCTTTTGACAATAGCTGAAAACAATTTAGTACAAGCAGTATTCGAGGAGCGGCCAGACGCCACCACATGGAGAAAAGCAACGTCTGTATTTGCTTTTCCCGCGGTGGTATGACTGCAAAGGCTGCTCTTCTAGGGTCCCTGTTTTCTGCTGTACACACTCCCATGTGGACCTGCAGCCTCACTGATGTTATTAGGCTGCATTCTTCCTAACAAACAGAGTTGACAGGCAGTTTAGTTTAACTTATTGCAGGTAGACTGGGGGTTATTTCAAATGAAGAAATATACATTACCTGCCTATAGCAGGAACAGTAACTGCGAGGCTCTCCAGCTGCAGATGCTCTCCTTACACTGTCCTCACAGAATGCATCTATAGAGCCATCCGGCCGTTCTTCTTTCCATATCATAGTGCATTTCTGTTGGGGGTGGTGTCTTGGAAACTCTGGAGTATTTTAACTCTCAAGGAAGCATTATTTACCTTTGTTAAAGATGTGTACTCAACCATTTATGAGAATGAAGTAATAACAAATGTAGAAAATGTATTTTCTATATGCATTGTGAAGATTTGTTTGTCTTAGGAAACAATGGGCGTAACTACAGCAGGCACATGTTTAGTTACCTGTATAAAAGAATACCTGATCTGGATAGACAGCAGATTGTGGTAAGGTGTGGAATAAAGCACACCTAGAGCAGCTAGTCCTTTCTAGTTGTGGAACTTGCTATGGACCTTTGACCATTTGATTTATTTTTAGTTACTCCTTATTATTTTGTTGCCTAAGTTTGTATTGTTTGAAATCCTGCTATTCCTGATGAATTTTAAAGGAAGAAAATAAAGCAGTATTGTTTTTGGATGTTATTCTACTGCCTCCTGGTCCATCATTAATTATCCCACTGCCTGTGACATGTGGTGGCAGTGGTGGGATTCCTGTGTGGCAGGTCTGACCAAGGCCCGGGTGGACTAGATGCAGCAGGAGCAGGCAGCAGACATCGCAGTGCAAGGTGCAGTCACAAGATACATGTCCAAAACATTCCAGATACCTTTGGTTCCTGGTAATGAACCAGCGGTAAGAAGGATGGAGGGTAAAGCAAAAGGACCCAGAATCAAGATGGAAGGCGACAAGAAGGAGAAACAGGCACAGGCTACAGGGGGAGAGCCTGAGGAAAGTCCACCAGTGGATTGGAATGAACTGTTGCGGTGGTTGTGTGTTCGACAAATGGAAATGGAAAAGCAACAGGAGATCTATTGGGGAGACAGTGAGGCCAGATGGACAGACACCCTAAGGGCTATCCAAGCCTTAGGCACAGCAAGACCCTGGAGGTGGACAGAAAGACATAAAAATGGTAAAGTTGGTTGAGACTGATGATATAGAAACTTATTTATTAATGTTCAAGAGGGTAGCAGCTGCATGTACATGGCCAAGGGATCAGTGGGTGGTTAGGTTAGCCCCCTACCACTTTGGTTCGTAACTGAAGTGAGGAGTGCAGTTAGGGAGAAAAGGAGGACGTTCAAGGCATATAAAGCATTGCAGAGGGAGGTTGACATGGAGGTATATAAGAAAAAACTACGGGAAGCAGTGAAGGTGATCAGAAGGGCAAAGGCTGAAACAGAAGAGCATATAGCAAGGGAGGCAAAAAAGGGAGACAAGAGGTTTTTCAGATATGTGAGTGACAGAAGGAAGGGGAAGCATGGGATTACGAAGCTTGAGGGGAAGGGGGGGCAATGGTGGAAGGAGATACAGAAAAAGCCGAGGTCCTGAATAAATACTTCACATTGGTCTTCACAGTGGAGGAGGGGAAGGGGCCAAAGTTTGGAAGTAGGGGGAGAGTGGGTAGTGAGATGGACTCCAGTCCCTTAATGGAGGCTAGGGTACTGGAAGAATTAGGAAAGCTATGGATGGATAAGGCAATAGGCCCGGACGGGATTTACCCAAGGGTACTCAAAGAATTAAGAAAGGAATTGGCAGCACCACTCACAAGACTATTTAATCTGTCACTGCACAAGGGAAGGGTTCCTGGGGACTGGAATAGGGCCGAGGTAGTACCCCTGCATAAGGGGGGAGGAAGGAAGGAGCCGGGAAACTACTGCTCGGTTAGCCTAACCTCAGTGATCGGAAAACTAATGGAGGCTGTTATAAAGGAAAGGCTGATAAAATATCTAGAGGGGGAGGGCCTCCTAAATGACAATCAACATGGATTCACAGGTGGCAGGTCTTGCCAGACAAACCTGATTGAATTCTCTGACAGAGTGACAGAGATATGGGACCAAGGGGGGTGGTGGATGTGGCCTACCTGGACTTCAGGAAGGCATTTGACACACCATCCCCCACAGGAGGCTGATAGGAGGGAGGGCCACAGGAAAAGCACAGCTTGCCTACAGCCATGTTGAGATAGCGCAAGCAAATAGCTATGACGTAGTAAAAGCAGCCATACTGAAACAATATGATATAAGTACCGAGACGTATAGGCAGAGGTTCCGGTCTTATAGATTTCATGTAGCGGATTCCCCACAAGATGCCTATACCCAGTTGAAAGACCTCTGCACAAAGTGGTTACAGCCTGCTACTCGAACAGTTGACCAAATATTAGAGGTTATCATCCTGGAACAATTCATTAGAGTGCTCCCACAGGATGTGCAAATGTGGGTAAAAGAAGTAAGTAAGTAAAAGTAAGTAAGTAAAATGTATTTTTCAAGTGCCTTTCAAATGCCAAGGCGCTGTACAAAAAGGTAAACATTCAGTAAACAAATGACAACAATAAAATCTAAAAACCATCGGAAAATGCCTGATAAAACAGATATGTTTTAAGCTCTATCTTAAAACTTGAGATGATCTGGCATTCCCTCAACCGATGAGGTAGAGAATTCCACAGGGTAGGGGCAGCATAAAAAAAAGCACGTGCCCCAGATATTTTTAACCGAACTCTGGGAACCTCTAGTAATCCCTCATTGGCAGATCGGAGTGAGCGGAAGGTGCAGTAGGGAGTAAGGAGCTCTTGCAGGTAACGGGGTCCCTGTTTGTGTAGGGCTTTATAGGTCAGTAGACCGACCTTGAAGGTGATCCACCACTGTAATGGCTGCCAGTGCAGTTTGCACAGCACAGGCGTTATACGACTAGACCAAGATGTACCAGTCAATAACCTGGCCACCGCATTCTGCACTAGCTGCAAGCGACGGATATCAACCCCCGGAAGCCCTAGGTAGAGGGCATTGCAGTAATCAAGGCGGGTGGTTACTAAGGTGTGGACCAGTGTAGGAAGGTCAGCCAGAGGAACCAGGTGTTTCACCTGGGCGATATTCCTTAGATGATAAAAGGAAGATTTGACAACAGCAGACACCTGTGATTTTAGGGTTAAACCACTGCCAAAAATAATGCTCAGGTTACGCACCAGGTCTGAGGTCATAAGCTGGACACCATCAAGCCTTAAGCCCAAAGGATGTCCCGCCCCAAGACCCGCCTCCGGATGACCCCGGGTCCACAACCAACACCTCAGTCTTGTCCGGATTTAACCTCAGCCAGCTAGTGCTCATCCAATTCTTGATTTTGGCCAGACAGTTGTTAAGCACGGCGATTGCATCATCCTGTCCAGGTATAAAGGACAGATACAGTTGGGCATCATCTGCATAACAGTGAAGACCCAAACTGTATCACCTAATGATGTCTCCCAGTGGCAGCATATACACTGCAAACAACATGGGTGCCAATATGGAGCCCTCCGGCACCCACAGGACAGGGGGAGGGCATCAGAGGAATAAATTCCAGCGACAACCCTCTGTGACCTGCCCAAGAGGAAAGATCGAAACCAATTAAGGACTGTTGCAGACAGTCCGCAAAGAAGCCGCAGGCACTCCAAGAGCACACCATGGTCTACAGTGTCAAATGCTGCCGAGAGATCAAGAAGGACTAAGATAGTACAAGCCTTGCGATCTCTCGCTACTAGGAGGTCATTTAAAACCTGAACAAGGGCGGTCTCAGTGCTATGTCTTTTCCTAAATCCAGATTGAAGAGCATCATAGACATTGTGGGTTGTAAGATGGTCATCCAGCTGCAATGCAACCACCTTCTCAATAACCTTACCCACAAAGGGTAGATTAGAGGCAGGTCAGTAGTTTGCTAGACAGTCCAGATCCAAGGAGGATTTTTTAAGGAGTGGTCGAACAACCTCCTCCTTGAGGGGATCAGGAAAGACCCCCTTCTCCAAGGAACTCCAGACAATTTCAGCAAGAATCAGGCAGATAACATCTACACAACCTACCAATAGTGGTGTAGGGCCCGGATCCAAACTACAGCTGGTTGGTTGCAAAGTCTGGACAATCCTCACAAAGTCCATGAATTCCGGCTGGCTGAAGTCAGACCAGACAGAATGGGTGCTCGCTACCTCCCACCGATCTCTGCAATCCCTCATAGAGAGAGCTGGGCCGATACCTGACCTGATGCTGGCAAACTTATCTGCAAAAAATTGAGCAAGCTCATCACACTTTACTTGTGAAAAATCTCCTCCAGACTGAAGACAGACTGGATTGCACAGTCTGTCCACAGTCCAGAAGAGCTGAGTCGGTCAATTCCTTGCAGCAGCAATCTCCCCAGACAGGAATTCTGCCTTCTTACGGGTGATTGCTGATTGATAGGCCTTATAATGTTCCATCAATCTAAGCCTGCCAGCATCAAGGCTAGATTTCCTCCAAGCTCTCTCTAGCCTTCAACCCACTCTTCTCATCTCCTTCAAGGACTCATCAAACCAAGAAGTCCTTGGGCGAAGAGTAAGTGGTCGAACATGAACAGGAGCAATTGAGTCTAAGGCGTCTCCCGCTGCCTTATTATAGGCCAGTACAAGATCTCCTGGCCTCATGCATTCACTCGATAAACCCAATAGGTCCAGCACCACTGATAGACCCTCTGGGGTAACTCCCCTCAATGGGCGGTACTGGACCATCTCCGTAGGGGCAGACCTATTTGGGGGTGTCCTGAAACTAAACTTTATGGTGTGATGATCTGACCAAGCAACTGGTTCCACCTCCAGATCCATGGTCTCCATCCCCAGGAGGAACACAAGATCCAGAGAGTGACCCCCTATATGGGTAACAGAGGTAACCACCTGTGTAAGGCCCAGCATAGTCATAAGCTGGAGGAGATTATTTCCAAATTGCGAGAGTTCATCGTCGACCCAGGCATTAAAGTCACCCAGAATCAACCGTCTGGGTGACTCCAAGGCCACGTCGACAATGAAGTCCACAAACTCCTTCAGGAATTCTTCCCCATCATCGGGTGGATGGTAAATGAGGAGTATCCTGAACCTTACACCTGCACCCAGGATACACTCACAGGATCGAGTGCATCCCACTGTCACATCCACAAGGCCCAGTTCTGTTTTAAACATAATGGCTACACCCCTGCCCCTATGATCCAATCTCGGGCGGTGTATCACTGAGAATACAGCTGGAACAGCAGCTGCCAAAATAGGGCCTGCATTCTCATCCAACCAGGTCTCGGTGATGCAAGCCAGATCAGATGTTCCAACAAGATCAGCTATAATAGCCATCTTGTTCCTAATCGATCTGGCATTGCACAACACTGCCCGAGTTGGATGTGTCTTTGAGGAAGATCCCGGGGCCTGCCCACAATTTGTGAATCCCTTGGGTATGGGGACCAGGCAGGGAAAACCCCTTTCCTGACCCCATTTTGCCCCAGGGTGTCTCCTAGTCCCTACAACCTCTATCCGTTCACCCCTCTCCATTCTCACACCATGCCTAGATCGAACCCCCATAAATCGACTCCTGGCTATCCCCAATGCTTGACATTTCTTATACACCTCAGCTGATAATAGGGGACAGTCAAAAGGGTGTAGATCCCTAAGCATGGTGGAAGAATAATGCCTGACCGTCTTAAAACCCTCTCAGCACATTTTAAACACAGAAAATTACAAACCTCAAAGATAAACAAATAATTTCCCTCTCCAATACCACCCACACTAGCATAAACACCTTCAGTGGGGAACCTCTCACCAACAAGAACATCGCCCTGAAGCATCTGATGTGGCCATAAGGTTGGCAGAGGATTATATTACAACCCGGCCTCATCGACAGCGAGGACCCCACCAACCTACACTAACCCTGGTAAGACCTTCTGCTAATACTACTACTACTACTGTTGGGCAAAGTACTGTTAACACTAACTCTGTGGCCCGAACTGCTAGCATTAGGACTAACAGATATAAACCTGACATTATTTGTCATGAATGCAATAATAAAGGTCATATAGCTCGCTTTTGCCTACGAAAGAAAACAGAACCAGCACATGTGGCTCTTGCTAACTGGGGCCATTATCTTATACCCGTACAAATAGGCAACAAGACTGTAACTGGCCTTTTGGACTCTGGAATTAAACAAACATTGGTACATGCTAGTTTTTTGGACACCAAATCAAGAACAGGAGGTCCTTCCACTGGGGTTACATGTATCCACAAAGATACCCATCACTACCCACTGCAGGACAGTGTACTTCATGTCTAGGGACAGAGTCAAGTTATTAAAGTAGGGGTGGTACCACATCTACCCATACCAGTCATCATTGGCCATGACCACCCCCAGTTTGAGTTCCTGTTAAGTAACACTATTTGTGCAGTTACAGAGCAGACAGTAGAAAAGAGAAGGACTTGTCAGTACTTTTGCCATTTTGAACAGGACATATTTGGCCCTGTGGGTAAAGAAAGAAAGTCCAGAGCAGTGAGGAGGAAGGAAAAACAAACATGGGCTCAGAACAATAAAAAGGACATTGAGCCTGATGTTGATACAGTTAACCATGTTGATGCAGTTAACAATGTAAAGAGGGGGTTTGATGAATTTAAAATGTTACAGAGCAATGATGGTACCTTACAACCTTTTTTCTTACAGGTGGGAAAGTCTGGGCCTGGGCAGGTTACATTCACACTGAGTAAAGGGCTATTATACAGGGTATGTGTGAGCCCTCGGACAGGGGAAAAGGTTGAACAACTGATGATACCAGATCAGTATAGAACAAAATTGTTGGAAATAGCTCATGATATTCCCCTGGCAGGGCATTTAGGGAGAGACCGAACTCTGAATTGCCTACTCAGACAATTTCTTTGGCCAGGCATTCATGAAGACATTTCAGAATATTGTAAAAGCTGTCCTGAATGCCAGAAAGTGGCCAAACTTGGGAGAAAAGATATTGTATCCCTCCAATCTATGCTCTTATTCACCACTCCTTTCGAGAGGGTAGCCATGGATATTACTGGGCCCTTACCTAACAGCGCAAAGGGCAATCATTTTATCTTGGTAGTCTGCGATTATGCAACTAAATATCCAGAGGCTATCCCCCTCAGAACCATTACAGCCCCCAGAATAGCAGAATAATTGGGTAAAATCTTTAGCAGGATGGGCATCCCACGTGAGATCCTCACTGACAAGGGTAGTAACTTCTGTTCCAGTATGTTAAAGCACTTGTACCAGATCCTAGGAATTGAAGCTCTGTATACCACCCCATACCATCCACAGACAGATGGACTGGTTGAGTGCTTCAACCAAACATTGAAGAAAATACTCCAGATGTTCGTACAGGAGGAGGGACAGAAATGGGATGTCTACCATACCTTACGTTTGCCTACAGGGAGATGCTGCAGACCTCTATAGGTTTCTCCCCTTTCGAATTACTGTTTGGGTGAAACCCTAGAGGTCCTCTGGATATAATCAAAGAAGAATGGGTGGAAGGGACAACTGGGAAGGTGGGTAGTCCAGTAGACTACTGGCACCAGTTGAGACTGAAGCTGAGCCACTATGTGAAGAAAGCACATCAAATGAATCAGGATAAACAAGACACACAGAAGAAACATTATGACAAAGGTACCTGAGTTAAAGAGTTCAGAGAAGGGGATAAGGTACTGTTATTGTTACCGTCATCTGATAATAAGCTGTACATGAGATGGCAGGGCCCATATAGGATAACTAGATGTATAGGTAACATGACACACGAGGTGTTTATGCCAGGCAAAACCCATAAGAAAAGAATATACCACGTTAACCTACTGAAACCCTGGGCTGAGCGAGCCTCCCCCCATTGCAGCTATGTGTGTACTGACCCCCAAAAAAGTGAATTAAATATGGCTTATCAGTGTTTAGAAGGGATGGGTGACCTGGTAGATATTAAGATAAATACTGAGCTCTTGTCTGACCAAAGAACTGAACTGAGACTCCTATAAAAGGACGTTTACGGGAATCCCTGGGATGGCAAAGGGGGTAGAACATCATATCATTGTCACCCAGCCAAACCATTCAACAGAAGCCCTACCAGCTTCCTGAAAGGGTCTGAGAAGATGTAACTCGGGAGGTAATTAAAATGCAGGATCTAGGAATCATTGAGACTTCCCGTAGTGAATGGTGTTTCCCAATGGTGGTAGTGGGAAAGAAGGAAATGGGTGTGCATATTTGTTTGGATTTTAGACACCTAAATGCCATCTCTAAGTTTGACAGCTATCTGATGCCCCAGATCGATAACATCCTGGATCATTTAGGCACTGCCTGGTATATTAGTACCCTAGATCTCACAAAGGGGTACTAGCAGGTCCCTTTAGATCCAGATGCCAGAGAAAAAACAGCATTTAGCACACCCCGGGACTCTTTCAGTTTACGGTAATGCCTTTTGGGTTACATGGGGCGCCAGCAACCTTCCAGAGGGCAATGGATCAGATACTGGCCCCTCATGCCAAATACAGTGCTGCGTACCTAGATGATGTGGTCATTTTTATTACCACCTGGGAAAACCACATTTGTCATCTAACACAGGTACTTACCGCCATTATCGAAGCTGGCCTTACCATCAATCCCTCAAAATGTTCCTTAGCAATGGAGGACACGAAGTATTTAGGCTTTTAAATTGGCAGAAGACTATTAAAGCCTGACATCGGTAAGGTGGACGCGGTAGCCTCCTGGTCCATCATTATCCCACTGCCTGTGACAGGAACCCACCTCTATATGTTGTAGCAGGCTGGGTCTTCCTATATTTTTTTGTAGTCCAGGCTTGTGTTTTAGGGATGATCTTGGTCTAAGCTGCATATGAGGTTGGTGAGTTACTTTACAGCACTACTTTGGAGGTGGAGTTTTTCTACCATATTTCCAGTCAGCAGGTCTGAGATAGGAGGCAGTCCGGGGTCAGAGGAGGTGTCCTTCTATGGAGAGAGTGGGCTGGATTTCATACTATGAGATGAAGTCCGGTATATGTCAGAGTGGCCTTCAGCAGTGGTTTTAAGGGCATTTGACTGAAATGTTTTGATTAGTGGCCAGGCTTCCTCTGGGTTGTGGCATTCATAATACCCTCCCCCTCTACTAACTATCAGAGTTGCTGGATATCTGATGAAATATTGGACCCCTAGAGATTGGGGAACTGCTCTGATGTGATTATAAGCTTTTCTTGACATTCTTGCTGCCAGTTTCCACTGTTTGCTGTTCCATTTGCACACTCTTTCATGCTTTATTTATTTATTTTTTTTAGTAGTAGTACAGCTTTTATTGATCGGTCATATGACCATTTCAGTAGCAGAGGAAAGTAATAATACAGTAAAATGCACATCATCAGACTTCTATAGAAAGATACAAAAATATAAATCGAAAATTTAAAATACATAAATATAAACACAGGGAAAAACAGCTAAATCAAAATCATCTGTGGAATAGATGCAAAGATATGCATGATCAAGCTTTGTGAACTAAACCAATTCATTTTAGATTGATTCTAAGTACAGTATATAACAGTAAGCATGTGCATTTTAGAACTGCAATATGCTACTCAGTTTAACTCATTCTATTTGATGCCACCAGTTTGGGTCAGGTTAAGCAATGGATGGTTCTGACGCTGTATGGCGCTAATGGGTATAATGGGTTTTAATCTAACTAGTACTTTTAATCCTGACACAAATTCTAGCAATAGTTGCTAGATAACGAGTAACAGACTTGATTATATATTCATCATTAGTTGTAAGAAAAATCTTTCGTTGTAAGAAAAATCTTTAGTAGTAAATTTAAATATTTGGTATCTAGAGAGTTACAAAGTGGCAACAGCTATTTGTTTATTGGTAATTTATTCCAAGGGCAAATAAAAAAGACGTGATATAGATCTTCAGGATACCGGGAAGTATAGGAGCAGCATTTGGCCTGAGGAGATGAAACACTGTTGTATCTAGCAAGATTTATGTTATTAAGGAAGACTTCAAACCTATATTTGGTATATTGGGAAGCAGTATAACACAGTGGTCTAAGGCTCTGAGCTGCAAATCTGGTGACATCCAGCAGACCAGACCTGGGTTTGAATCCCACAGCTTCCACTTGCATACTGTGTGACCCTGAGCAAGTCACTTAACCTCCTTGTGCTCCCAGGTCGCTCCTGTAAAAAAGCTTTCAGCTTAGTGTGCTATACCTGGTTAAATAAATAAAAAATAAAAAATATTGAATCCTTAAATCTGGCTCAATTAAACCATCAAGATAAAGCCTATAATGGTGAAGGTTGTCATTTTGTTGTAACCAAGATGCAATGTGTAATCTTGAATTGAGCTCCAGGTCTTTTTCTCTATAATATTCGATTACCTTGCATGCAACAAATGCCTGATAGAAACACCTCTAGTAACATAGTTTTTTAAGCAGTTTAGACTGATGTCATGAAGTAGCTTGTGAACAGTTGACAGCCAATTTGATCGTAAGTGGCCTATATTAGACCAATTGAGTTTCTCTCTAAGACAGAGGTGAGTCAGCCTATTAGGTTTATCCTGCAGCACTTTTATCCAATAATTTATTTTCCTAGCAGCAAAATGGGCCCTAAGACTAGGAAGCCTGAATTCTACTCTGATCAAAGAGGATGGTATGGAATTACTTAGTCCCAGACTAGATCTAAGAAGTTTGTTAATGGGGATCTCTATCTTATTAAAATTATTTGTATCCCAGATTTCCCCATTGTATAATGCCTGGGCATTGCATTTGGCATTAGCTGCGACTATAAGAGGCCTGATAGAATTTCCCCCGTTTTTCTTATTAAAGAGGTATAGTGAAGATGCAATCTGTTTAAGCTTTATTGTAACAGAATGTATATGCTTAGTACATCTGCCATCATTTGTTAATATTAATCCTAAATAAGTATAACTTTTTACAGACCTAAGCCTAGAGTCTCCAATGTTCCAGACATTTCTGGTAACATTCGTACTAAAAGTTAGTGTCTGACTCTTTTGTTCATTGATCTTGAGATTATATTTATCAGCATAGCATTTCAAAATGTTTCATTTGGCCTGTAGACTAGAATGTGTTAATGAGAGTAATACAAGGTCATCAGCATATGCTAACACAGCACAATATCTGCCCCAAATTCTCAGAGAATCAGTTCGAGAATGTTCCAGTTGCATTAGAGGGGAACTGTCATCAACAGGGTTTCTTAATGTCTCAAAGTCTATAAAAAGCTAAAAAGCTAATTTGAGTGAGCCATTGTGTTTATGTGTGAGTCTTTGCAGTCCAGAGTTATTCATATGCAAATCAGCTTGCAATTAAGGGCTGGGGCAGCCATATATTTTAGGCTCCTGACAGGAAATGATGTCGCCAAGGAACTTGGCCCACCATTTACTGTAGGTTAAATAGGAAATCATCTGTTTTATTAAGTGTGTTTTAAGGTGTTATTACAACACTTTCTACATTTATAATACTTGTTTTGTATGTGCATTGAAACTAGTGAGTAGTCACCTTTACATTTCAAACTATTAGTAAAAATAATCCATCTTTAGGATTGCTTTAACTTCTAGGTTATACTGCCAGCTGATCATTATTTTTTTTTAACCAGGAGACACACTAAGCTGAAAGCTTGTTTACAAGTGTGACATGAGAGCACAAGGAAGTTAAGTGACTTGCCCAGTGTTACACAGTATGCAAGTGGAGGCTGTGGGATTCAAACCCAGGTCTCCAGGTTTGTAGCTCAGAGCCTTAAACCACTGCATTATACTGCCTCCTATTAAAAACCACACATCTCAAGGCTGGCTCTATGGTGTCAACAGGTATTGGGGCCCCATATCAGGATTTCTAAACTCTGGCTGTGTTCATGTCAGTACAGATTTCTGGGGCTGCCAGAGCACTGACTTCTGTCTTAGTCCATTCTCTCTCTTATAGCCTTTTCTCTTACAGTTTCGGGTGTGAACTCAGGTCTACAATATGCAAATGTGGCTACGTACCTACTGGCCTGGCATCAGTGGGCCAGCCTTGAAATGTGTAGTTTTTGATTAACAGCTGGCAGCATAGCCTAGAGGTTAAAGCAAAGAGCTGTGAACAAGCTTTGTTCAGGTTAAAGCAATCCTGGATTATTTTTACTAACAGTTTGAAATGTAAAGGTGATAACCCACTAGTTTCAATGCACATATAAAACAAGTATTATAAATGTAGAAAGTGTTGTAATAACACCTTAAAACACACTTAAAAAAACAGATGATTTCCTATTTAACCTACGGTAAAATGGAAGGCCAAGTTCCTCAGTGAGATCATTTCCTGTCAGGAGCCTGAAACATATGGCTGCCCCCAGCCCTTAATTACAGATTGATTTACATATGAATAACTCTAGACTGCAAAGGCTCACACATAAACACAATGGCTTACTCAAATTAGCTATTTATGGGCTTTCAGACATTAAGAAACCCTGTTGATGACAGTTCCCCTGTACAAATGTGTCAGTATAAATACAGAATAACAAGGGAGCCAGTATACAACCTTGTCTAACTCCTGTGTTGATTGGAAAAGTGGAAGATAACTGTCCAGTTCTACCCAGTCTCACTTGGGCCCACATGTTATTGTAAAGTTCACTAATGATGACTATCAGTTCATGTGTAAATCCTTTTTCCTGCATAAGACACCACAGCATATTCCAGGAGATGGTATCAAAAGTTGAGCTAAAGTCAATGAAAGCTGCATACACTTTTGGTTTTCTTATTGTCACATATTTCTCAGAGAGATGTCTGATTATGAAACAGTTGTCTGTTGTGCAATACCCTGGGCAGAACCCAGCCTGAGATTCTGAGAGTCCACCCAGGTTTGCAAATTGTTCAGTGAGTCTATTAAGAATTAACTTGGCAAAAATTTTACCCAGATTGTCAAATAATGAAATTGGTCTGTACATAGATGGGTCCCTTTTGTTACCTTTTTTTTTATAAATTGAGATTATCAGTGCTCCTTTCCATGAATTGGAAAAAGCTAAGTTTTTACAACAGAGATTAAAAAAAGCTGTAAGTATGGTTGTCCAAAGTGCCAGAGAGGCCAAAAAGACCTCAGATGATATATAATCCTGTCCAGGGGCTTTTTTGTATTTCAGGGATGCAGTTGTTAGATAAACTTATTTTCTCGTAAAGAGATTGAAGTATGACACATCAATGTTTAACATGACTTGAGGAGTCCTTAATCCTGGCACAAAAAAATTACTAATATAATATTTAGTCCATATGTCAAGGGAAATATGAGAGTCAATTTCAAATGTTGAATTATTCATCCCTTTGGCTACTAAAAGCCAATATGATTGATAGTCTTTTTCACTGATAAAATGTAACATCTTACCGCATTGTTTAAGCTGGAATTTTCTTTGTTTCTTGTGTAAAAGTTGATTGTAACTTACTCTAGTCTTGTTAAGTTTTCTGTATGTTATAGTCTGTTTCTCAGCTTCTCTAATTATATGATTACAGACTTTTTTTTGGCCTCACAACACTCTGAATCAAACCACATATGTTGAACAGGGATGTTCCTTAGTTGCCTGTTCTTAGATGTTAGAAGGGATCTGATTTTGCCAAAGCTTACTTGCATATAATTATTCATCTCTGTCCAATCAGTATCAGTTATAGACAAAAGGGGGAGACTATTCATTAATAACTTGCTGATTTGACCTTCCAATGCATCATGCTATCTGATTTTGTTGTGGTTTAGAATCTCAAACAATAGAAGAGAGGAATAATGAACAGAATGACTAAATAAATCTATTGATTGCAGAATTAAAGGGAAGTGGTCACTTTCTGCTCTCGTGGGTATATTAAATGAGTCCCAAAAGGTCATGTCCCCATTCCATAAAATATAGTCAATGACAGATGGCCCTCTAGAAGAATACTGAGTGTAGTTTCCAAGACTATATCCCCTTAGTTTGCCATTTATGGGAGCCAAATATTGTACAGTGAGTAGTTCTATCAACTTGGAACCCATTTTATTTATCTTAATATCCATTGTGTTTCTAGGGAAATTAATAGTTTTAGTATGACACTGGTTGTGATAGTCACTGTCACAGTAACCATCAAAAGTCCCGATTCTAGCATTAAAATCCCCATATAGGAGGGTTTCCTCACATGTAGTGATAGCCCAACTATTATGAATTATTTCTTCTAATTATTCCCAAAATCTAGGAGCAACAAATTTGGAATTAGTTGGGGGAACATATGTGTTAATAAGACAAAAGGATCTATTACTACTTTGTACCAAAAAGCTTGAAAATTATTTTTCATATCTATAACATCAACCTTAATTACTTTATCAATCTTAATCCAGGTAACTAGCCCCCCAGCAGGTCTTCCATGCTTAGCAGTTTTTACAGCAGGGACAGGGAAGGTGTTATATCCATTAAGAGTCACATCTGTATCTTTAGTGTGCCAGGTTTCTTGTAGACATATACTGAATTTTCTAATGTAATCCAACCAGTCTACATCTGCAATTTTGTTCAATAGTCCTGCAATGTTCCATGAAATAAGTGCACATTTTTGAAAATCATCATCCAAGACTGTAGAAGATGATTCTGTTAGTCAGTCCACCTGATTTGCTAGAATTTCATAGCTGTTTTCTGTAGTAACATTATGAATCAACAAGGACACTTCCTCTTCCAGATGGTTATGTTTACTGTATGTTTCTACAAACCCAGTTTTGTATAAAGTATTATGTACATGAGTGTGACTAATTTTCTCTGTCACTAGATAGAGCCCAAGTGCATCTAGTTTTCTGACATTCTCAAGTATCTTGCCATAGAGGCTCAGAAAGCCTAATTTGATATATACTAGATCACATTCAGGATCTGAGCCTTGTCTAGTGACTGCAATTACATTGTCATTTTCTATGGCAATATTAAGCAGTTGTTCCAGCAAATTCATTATTGTATTTATAAATTTAATGTTGTCCTCATGTTTAGTTCTGCTTAATCCATAGAGAGAAAGAGTTTTAGTTACCCTATCATTCAAATCCTGAGTATTATTTTGTTTTTTCCTGCGCCCTATTTTGTCAAAAAATGATACTGTCTATGATATAGATTCCCATTTTGTTCAATAATGGGGCTTTATTCAGTATAGCATGGGCCATATCCTGTCTCCTTATTTGTATGTCTACATGCCCAATTTTGGAGACTTTCCTGCACCTAACAATATTCTGAATACCAAGATCTCTATCTGTAATCTTTAGAGCATGAATGAAAAGATTCTTTAGAACAGTTTTTAATTTGTGTTTCATTAGGGATGGCCTTCAGACCATAGATGGTTAGTTGTGTTGGTTGTTCTCTGGCTTCTGTAAATTGTCTATTGAGAGGCTCTCTGTTAACATAGTATATGGTGTAGCCAACTTTATTTTAGGGATTCACTATTAAGCCATATTTGATTGGCAATACGGGGAGCAGTACAGAAACTATACAAACAATCAACTCTGTCGGCATCCCTATCATTCCAGATTTGAATGACATCAGTTTTTACAAGATCAGCCCCAGTAGCTGCCCTTATGAGGTGCACAGTCTTATCCCTCATTGTAGTAAAGGTCATATTCTGAGGCGGATTAAAGCCACATAAACAAAGTATAGCACAGTCTGAAATACCCAGTAAAGTGCTCATTTCTGTGTGATCTGCTGTACTCCTAATCTCTTTACCTTCCTGGTAAGTCAAACTTGTCTGCCGTGGTGTTCTTACTCCAACTCTCCCATTCTTTTCTCAAAGTATTTAAGTTTAATTAAAATTTGTTTAGCTGTTTCATTATGTTCTCAAGGAGTGCAGCCTCTACAAAAAATGACTGATCTACAGGTTCTGTAGGTTCCCTTGTTCTGATTGGCATAGTAGGGTCAAATATACCTACTGGTAAAAAATGTTGTGAATAATTTCTATGTTCCATGAGCAGATTATCATGCTCAGAAACAGAGGTTTGTCTATCAAAATTCTTCTCAGGAGGACACTCTACAGTTTGCTGATTTATACTGACTCCATCTGGGATGTTGTTAGTGGCAAGTGTTGCCTTTTAATTTTTATTTAATTTTTTCTTTTTTGGTCTAGCTTTGCCAGTTTTCATTTTGGTTTTCTGTACAGGAGTATCAGGAATTTCAATAGACGGAAAATCATAATGTTGTTGAGGGGTATTCTCCCTAACAATGGAAGGGGATCCTTCCTGCAATATCATTTTATTTAAGTTTTGTAGGATATCATGCAATCTAAATTCATTGATGGTGATGTTTTCTTTTAATGTGTCCATCTCATATTTTAAATTAACTATATGGTCCAAAATCATGAAATGGGCGGTGTAAGGATTAGAAACAAACTTTTTGAGGTTCTCACTGAGCCCAAAGGGATAGGCTGCAACTGAGTCAAACAATGATAATTTGTTAGGAGCATCATTTTTACATCATATTTCAGCTGCAGCCTGACCCACACCCAAGGTGTTAAAATGTTTCAGACCATTTATAGTTACTTGTAGTTCACTAACTATATTCTTTAAGTCATTACACCATGTAGGCTTTGGGTTTGATTCACTAAAGTACTCTGGAGACAAATCTAGAGATGCAGATATTTCTGTAGAAGAATCATGACCCAGACTGCCAGAAGCTGCTATAATAATTGATTCCCCAGACATGTCAAGAGTGCAGATAGAGTCTGATTCCATTTTGCCAGTTAGATCAACACTAGGACAAGGATTTTGTTATTAAAGGGCTGTTATTTTGATTACTTGTGAGTTTGATAGTATTATGACTCAAACATGGGCAAATATTTCCATCTCTGTGATTAGTAGGGATATCAAAATGTGGGGAGATGGGGTCCAGAAAAGAAGCTGGGTTAAGTGCTTCAAAATGATCACTGATTTTAGATTGTTTTGTCTTTACTTCAGACTGTCTAGTGATATTAGCAGCTTTATTAGTCTGATTCAAATCCTGTTTTTGTGTCTTTTTTTTTTATAGCTTGTTTCAAGAGAAAATGTTGCCCCTTAGTTTTAATGTTTTTTCTCCCTTTAACTGTAGAGGGAGACATGGGCATAGAATGTAGCCCATTAGCTTCTGAGCCAACACTTTCACAACTAGAACATTTATTGAGTAACATGTTGAGTGATATCGCTATCGCTAACAGCATTTATTGTTGTTGCTATTATTTTGGATTTAGTTTTTGAAGATAAAGTGCTTAAAGTGCAAATATCATCATTTGTGTTAGACTCTTCCCCCATTTCCTGAACTTGTCTTCTAGTATAAACCATATTAAATGTAAACAACTAGTATGAAAAAAAAACAAACGTAGCTGAAAAGCTCGGTTGTAAATAATATATGAAACAAGTAACCTAAGAGAACCTATAAGACCACAACCTTCAGGTATGCAGTGCCAGTGAGTCCAGCAAAAGATAATAAAGTGTTTGGGTCACAAGTTTCTTGGGACCAAATTGTATAGTCAAGGATTTGTTTCAGACTTCAGCAGCCTTCAGTATAAGAGCATAAGTAAAACAGGAAGATGTCCAGTACTCCAAAGCTTCAGAACTAAAATATGACTAAAATATCCTTAGTCCTCAATGTTAATAATAAAATGAAATGTATCGGTAAGTCAGTAGATAGGTCAACAGATACAGGCAACTGTCCAAGATCTCAGATACAGCAGTTCCAAATAGTTCTTGTGCTGTAAAAAAGGAGCCACTGCAGTTGCCGCCAGAAGAGGAAGCAGAAAAGTGCTGATTGAGTCAGTGGTAAAATTGATTAGTCCAAAGGCTTCTCTCTGTATAATATACATGTAAATCTAGGTGTTTAGGCACACGGTCTTTAGGTCTGGAGCTCACCCAGAAAATGCGTAGCTTGCACAAAGATGGTGACCGTTGTATAACCGGCCCTGGTCAACCCTGGTCAATCATTCATTCATTGGGCCTGAGGAATGAATGGTTGACCAGGGCTGATTCCCATAGAGAGAACTGGTGTGGATATAGGCAATTGAGCCATGAAAAAAATGGAGGCCCGAGACAAAACAAGGAAGGTCCAGGTAAAGTAAGACACTTAGCCAAAAAAGACTGTGGTGACTGAATGGTTAAAAAAGTAAATCAAATAAGGCTGTTTTAAGGAAGATGCCCAGATTTATATAAAGAGAAAAAATAAAATAGTATTTTGAATAAAGGAGTGGCTCTCATGCTGGTTTTTGGGGGCCATTAAGTTTAAAAACAGGCCAATAAGTATAAAGCGTGAAAGAGTGTGCAAATGGAACAGCTAACAATGGAAACTGGTAGCAAGCATGTCAGTCAAAATCCCTGCCATTTTGCACCTACAACCCCGTGTTCAATAAGAGGTATTGAGCTGCATAGGCCATTTCCAGTTTATAAGCTTTTCTTTTTCTACCACTTCTGTGGAAAAGTCCTGGAAAATGTGTATTTTGGTGTCACCCCACATCATTTTGATCCAGTCACACACTCAGGTACTTGAAGCTGGGGATTTCGCCAAGGGGGTAACCATCCATAATCTTGGAGACTGGTTTCTTTGGAGCCTGGTAAGTTGTTGCTTTCTGACAAATGTCATAGAGACCTAATTTTTTGGCATTAAAGGGGAACTCTCTGCAATGTACAACTGAAAACACAGGACCTGTAGATCCCGATTAGCAAAACACACTTGTGGTACAATTTTTAAACCAGGGCCCCCAGATAGTCCATAGAAGATCCAGAACCATTAAAGATGTTGTGGTTTTGAACATACATCCTGACACTAACCCTCCCAGAGAAAGCTGGTTCCCCCTTCCCCCCAAGGGAATACACCATTGTGGTTGGTTTGTATATTACATATTGCCCTTTTTTGTTAAACAAAGCAAGGAACTTATGCATCCTAGAGCCCAGAAAATGTTGATCATAAAGGATTTCATTACTTGCAGCACTTCGGGGGTGGTCTATTTATTGTCTTGTAATTACGGGCCTTTTTATGTTGGGTGAACGACTCGGCAATTCAAAACACACATTGGCGAGCATGTGACAGCAATACAAAATGGGGATGAATCGTACACCATTGTTAAACACATTAAAAATATGCTGACCATTAAACACAAGACTTGGATTTTTAGGAATAGAAAAGGTACAACTTGGACTGAGAGGAGGTGATTTAGAAAAAGCTATAGGCAAAAGGGAAAGCTATTGAATTTATGAACTACAGATTTGTCTTCTTTTTGGAAAAAAATATGAAGGTAAAAAATTGTAAAAAAATGGTAAAATGATATTGGTTGAATGATGTTCTAGGATGTTAGGGGTTTTAAAATATACATACCCCTGATCCTCACCTGAATATTATACAAGAAAACAGTATGGGGTGTTTTTGTTACTGTGCTGATTATCTTTACTTTAAAGTTTGCACCTGATATAAACAACCTGTCTCTAATCAGATAGCCTGGCTTTTTATCTTTTTGTCTTATCACAGGGTCATGTTTTTGTTTGTGGAAATATGGCTTTAGGATATTACAGAAAATGTTTTTTTCCCCCGAATATTTCTTATAGCATAAATCAGGTTGGCAACCTGTAGACACACCAAAATCTGACACTCTATGACTCCATGCTGTGATATTAATTATGTTTTGGAGAAAAGCAGTTATTATTTACCTACAGTGGTCGCCATCATTATAGGAATTTAGAGTCTGATGCATCTGGTATTTTAACAGGGGCTTCAGTAAATTTTCTTTTCTAATTTTTGGGCATCATTTGTTATTGCATAACTTTAGGAAGAAAGCTAATTAATGAAATTATGATGATAATTGGCATGCATCAATCGAGTTAACTGATGTAGAGACAGGTTGGAACCATCAAGTGTTTTTTTTAATCAAATTGTGTGACATCATAGGTTTTAAGCACATTAACTGGGTGCAATGTAATTTTGAAATGTTCACTAATTATTATAAATACACAGATATACTACCTCATTGTAATAGATAGCTCTGAGGAGGCTTGACTAATGTAAGCTTTTTGTGGCAGTAGACGGTACATTTTTCCTGCATTCAGTGGCTTTTGAGCCAGTCAGGTTTGTGTGGTGATGAATTGCACTGTTTTTGTATTAATAAACGGGCTTTGAATTTTACAACCGTTTGTTGTGCTCTACTGATTATGGGTACTTTAGAGTTGTACTCATTTAATACAGTAACTTGCAGTGACAAGTCACAAAATACTGCATGATAAAAGGACTTAGCCATTGAATTACACTGTTCCTTGCAGCATACTGCAACATTTTGTGATATACTTCTCCCTTACTGTGTTGTATCCCGGCTGGTGTTGCCGTACCATAGGACAAATTATGGGAGGCCACTGGACCAGTAGTGAATAACCTACCACAGCAGAAATAATGAGAGGTCACTGGACACATGGAAATAACGTACTATGAGGGAAATTATGGGAAGCCACTAGACACCAGGGAATAAGATACCATAGGGGAAATGATGGGAGGCCACCGGAAACCTGGGAATAACATACTGTACAATAGGGGAAATGACGGGAGGCTACTGGAAATCTGGGAATAATGTACAATAGGGGAAATGATGGGAGGCCACTGGAAACCAGAAAATAACGTACTATAGGGGAAATGATGGGAGGTCACTGGAAACCTGGGAATAACTTACTAATGGGGAAATTATGGGAGGCCATTAGACACCAGGGAATGATTGTACCACTGGGGAAATGATGAGAGACCACTGGACTAACAGGGAATAATGTACCACAGGAAAAATTATGGTAGGCCACTGGACAACAGGGAATAATGTACAGTATCTTACAGGAAATCATGGAAGGCCACTGAACACCAGGGAATAATGTGGTATCTACTGGTTATACCTTATATTGATGTAAAAATGCTTGTAACTTTGTCTTTGTATCTTTGCCACATGCTTATTGTAACTACTGCCTGGAATTCTGCATTATGTTTAACTGTTAGAGCTCCTTTTGTATTCTCCAAGGCTGTGCCTTAGAGTAGGTATTGTGTTGTCTAGTGCATCTACCTGGTAAACAAAAACTAACTAAATAAATAAATGCACCTAGTGGTCCAGGGCCCTTTCTCCTCTACAGTGCTGCTAATGGCAGGCATCCCAGCCCAGTATGGGGTGGAATTGAATTTCTCCACCACAGCAACTCATGTAGTGGACATCTGCAGTACTCTTGCTGGCAGCACATCATGCGGACACCGAGGGGTGGCATTGCGTTCCACTACCATTGTAACCCCTGCAGTGGGCCAGGGAACTTTTTCCTCTACAGTGCTGCTGCTGGCAGGGCATCCTAGCCCTGACAGTGGTGTCATCAGGCTCCAACACCACAGTAACTTCTGAAGAAGGCCAGGGTGCTTCCCCCTCTACAGTGTTCCTGCTGGCAGTGTATAATGCCCATGGAGAGGTAGCATCGAGTACTATCACCAAAGTAACCCCTTCACAGTGCTGCCGCTGGCAGGGCATCCTAACCCTAACAGTGGTGTCACTGGTTTCTGCCTCCACAGTAACTTCTGAAGTAGGCCAGGGTGCTTTCCCATCTGCAGTGTTTTGATTACAGAGTATCTAATGGAATTATTCCCCTCTGCAGTATTTTGATTACAGAATATCCAATGGAATTATTCTCATTAAAACTCACAGAACTAAGGTACGGAGTTAACAAAACAAGGAACATTAAATGGGACTGTGGGTTAAATCAGACTGAAGATTTGAAACGTGCTGCTATTTTGTAGGTGATATGAAGCCAGTAGGATAAAGTATTTGTTGAAAATAATAAACTATGCAGATGCATAGAATAATCATTTTAATGTGATGACTGTATGCTAAAAGTGTCATGTGAAGTGTATTTACTAAATGACAAGGCATATACAGTGGAACCCACTTATAATAGACACATTGGTGTAACTTCAATCTGTCCATTATAATGGATGTCCATTGTGTCCTAAAACATATATTGTCAGTGTTTTATTTTACCTGTCTGTGCTGCACTGTGCTTGTTTTACACACTGCATACATTACCTTGATCACATATAAACTAAGACACGGAGCTGACACAGAACTGAGGTGAGACACCTGCATGTTGATCTGGAGTAGATTTTTATTTTAATCTGTACGGTAGGGTCATCACTGATCCCAGTAGACTTTTTTTTTAAATCTGTACCATGTCATAGATATGCATGCTTGTCCTTCATCTGCTTCTTGCCCACCAGCCATTGTACCCATGCAATCATAATTTAACTGCTGCCGATAAGAAGTGAGATGACCATGAAACCAATAGGAACAGCAGGGGAGTAAATAATCACCATGTGCTACTCTTTATGGGAAAGATTAAATGCTGAGCTTACCAGGTTGTTAGTGGGACATGAAGGGTTTCAGACGACAGTGATCAGAGGACTGGTAAGCTTATTATGTCATTAGTGGGACATTACAGTGGCATACAGGAGTAGGTGTGGCCGATCTAGTGTCCACTGTACAGGCATTGCCCTGTTAGTTATAGATTGGATAATTTACATTTAAGAGTAGGAAAGGGCTTTTGGCAATGGACATTAGTTCATTATAAGTGGGTGTCTGCTATAATGGTGTCCAGTATAAGTGGACATTACTGTGTGTGTGTGTGTGTGTGTGTGTATATATATATATATATATATATATATATATGTATATTGCAAAAAACTGTGTTAATGCACCAGTTAATGTTCAACTTAATGCAACAGAAGTAAGGCAATGTGGCATTAGGGTTCAGCCCTAACTCTCCACCCCTCCCAAAGCAGCAAAAGGACAAGATCACACAAGCAACCACAGACAGCCATCATCAAGTAAGTCAAAAAACATACAACTGGCTGGCCTGATGGCACTGAAGGCTGAGGCGCCTTAAATCACACTATACTGGCACCCCAGGTTCAGGAATGACCTTGGATTGTTGGGGTGCTGGTACGAGAGGGGAGTGTAGGAGCAGGACAGAGCACTGACTCTCCTCTCCCGGAAGGGAGGGTTGCCCAGCCATAGTTCTGCCGCCATCAGATGGAGGTCTGGTGTCAGGCGCAGGCAGTAATGGAATGACTGGTAGGGTGGAGCATCCCATAGTGCATGACATGTGCGTGCCTCCACAGGTGTAAGCTAAACTGGGATGCAGGGGGATCGGGAAGAAAATGGAAAAAAGTCTACAAACTACATATAGAAAAAAAAAACATACAACTGTTTTCAGATGACACAAATGCAGTAGCACTAATGTGCCACCTTAGTGGGTCTGTATGTGTGAATCCAAAGCATATACACTCACTTTTGGCTGTAGACAGATGTTCACAATACTAAAATCACAACTCTGCTCCTCTGTGCAGAAGCACATGCCCCTGCAGCCACAAATACAAATCCAAGATATCCAAATTACAAGAGTTCTTTTGCCTGAGAAAGTGCAGAACCTGATCAGGTCAGTGCTTCTGTGGTCACAGGTACTCATCCACACTGTAAGACATACACTCAGTTCTGCAGTTGCAGGTGTAAGACATACACACCAACCTTTGGCTACAGAAGCTCAGATGCCACAAAATCCATGATACCAAAATTGCAACAGTATTTCTGTCTACAGAAGTGCAAGCTCCTGAGGGGCTTGCACCTCTTCAGCCACAGGTGTAAGACATATACACCAACTTCTGGCTGCAGACATGCAGGCCCCACAGCTGTACACAGAAAACCATGCACTAGTGGATCCAACTATTAGTATGTAATGAGGTAGCGTCTGCTATGTTCTTAGGCCAGGTGCTACGTCATTAGGCCAGAAAAAAGTAGCTGCTTTAACCTAATCTGAGCTTTAAAAGGTAACATTTTACTTTTTTTGAGGAAAGTGGTACCCCCAGACAAAATGTATTTATTTATTTAGTTTTTGTTGACCGGGTAAGTGCACTAGGCAGATTCTGCCTATTTTCAGGCACGACCCGGGGAAGGGGAATACAGATGAATACCAAGTGACCTCGAACCAGATTAAGCTGTTGGTGGTATTTTGCTACCCCACTGAAAAATTACTAGATCTGCTGCTGAACATGATACCCACACTGCAACAGTACTTCTGGCTGCAGAACTGCAGGCCCCATGGGGCCTGGGCTTCTGAAGCCACAGGTACTCATGCATGCTCTCTGACATACACACAAACTGATGTGTCTGTAGAAGCACAGGCCCTCAGCAGCCACAGATACAAATCCACAAAGGTAGCACATCAGAGCTACTTCATTTGTGGAATCTAGAAAGTTGTATGTTGTTTGTCTTACCTGATGATGGCTGTCTGTGGTTGCTTGTGTGGTCTTGTCCTTTTGCTGCTTGGGAGGGTGGAGAGTTAGGGTCGGAAACCATAACGTTACATTTCCCTACTTTTGTGGCATTAAGTTGAACCCTAACTGGTGCATTAATGCAGTTTTTTGCTAAGAATTTCTTTTCTTAGTGGAATTATATCCTCATTCACGCAGTTTCTAAAGGCATCTGCCTGAACAGATGCAGATGCACAGGACCCTCTGGGCCCTGCACTAAGTGAAGAGTCCATCCCCCAATAGAAATACAGGGCCAGGCCCTATGAGTCCTGCACTTCTGTGTGGCAATGAATGTCAAGGATATGTGGGTCTGTCTGGTGGGCTGCAGAAGCACAGGGAACTTTGGGCCCTGCACTTCCATATGGTGACAGATACAGTTACACAGGGCAAACAGTCCATCTCTTAGCCAGAATGCAAAGTCCTGTGGTATCTATGGGTGCAACCAAAAAATTAAATTTCTCATGTGCACTAAAATTGTCAGTGTCACCCAGAAATTCCTATACAAGCTGTAATTTTCAGTTCAAACCAAAAATTCAACTTCCCGTATGTACCAAAAGTTTTGGTGTGACCCAAAAATTTAATTTCCGTATGAACTGAAATTTTCAGTTCAAACTGAAAATTAAATTTCCTGTCAGCACCAACATCTTCTGTACAAACAAAAAATTCAGTTTACTGAATGAACCATCATTTTTGGTTCAAACTGAAAATTCAATTTTCAGCGCAAACCAAAATATTGGGTACAAACCAAAAACACATCTGACAAACTGAAAAGACATATGTATGATGAACCAAAAATTGGACATTAGCCAGCACAAAGTTAAAAAATGATATTTTGGGCTTGTTTTGAAAAAAAAAAAAAAACAATCTTGCTTTGGGAATTCCCATTTAACAAGATTAATTTTTTCACAATGTTCATTTTTATGGTTTTTTTTTGTTTGTTTGTTTGTTACGAGATTAAAAAAACAAGCTGGCATTCAACGCAATCCCCCCAAATATTTTTGGTTCATGAGAACCGTTTTTGGTCCTTTACAACTAAGTGATGTAAACTGATGCCGTTTCGAACTGAACATTTTTGGTTTGTTTCACAGGGTTATCCAAAATCCTTACTAAGCATGCTCAGATTAAAAAAAAAAAACTTTAAATCCTTATACCTGAAACTCTGGAACCGATTAATATTTTTTCACAAAACCTTCAAAAGACACTAGCTTGGCACAGGCCACTTGTACCCTAAAAGGTTCAGAAGAAAATTGCATACCATCTAGGCTATACATGAGAGCACAAACGTGTATTAAAAATAGAAACAAAGCACTTCATTAAAAATATATGTTCTATTTCTCAGTAACCACATAAGCTGGCATCATTAAATTTTCCACACCTTAAGACCCTACCAGCCAGACCATGCATGCCAAATTTGGGGTTACTTTGTCAAACGCTGCCAAAATTATTATGGTGCACAAATTGGGGTTTAACATTAAACACTTTACTCAGCACTAACTATGCTGGCACTACTGTTTCCATGTAAAAACATTATATATATATATATATATATATATATATATACACACACACAAACACATGTGCATACTTTTGTAACTGAAACTTTAATATGTAACTTCTGTACTTGAAGGGACACCATTGTTAATGAGTTTGTCTCATATGTTATATTCCTAATAAAACTGAAACTGATTTGAAATTAATAACACATTGGACTATATTTAAAAAAAATGTACATGCCTGTTAAGAAATGATCAAAAGAAAATCAGACCTTAAAAAAAATACTTGAACTGACGCTTAAATCTTATATCTATATATATTATATATATATCTGCTCTGTATTTTTTCTCTTATTTGTAACTGTGCAAAATTGTAAAGACTACTTTTTAAAGTCGATATATAAACTTGAACTGATATGCTCCACGTAGGCCCACTTGGGCAGTTTATTGGGCAAAGTGTTCAGAAAGCCCTCATTTACTACAGCTTCATCTCTTCCCATATACAGTATCTTGCAACTTGACCCTCCATGCTCCAGACCTTTATTTCTGCTGAGAAGTGAGATTGTGCCTTTGGAAGTTCTTGCCTTTGATATTTTTTGCTGATAAAGCTCAACTTTTTTGTGCTTTTCAAGAACAGCTTCCACCACCTTGCTCTGCTAGACCTTTGTGTCTCTGGTGTGATGGCAGCAGCCTTATCTGAGGAATATTTGTTGAGACTTTTCTGCAAGGGCTCCAAGTCTGTCATGGCAACCGCATGCTTTTTCCTGGCAGTATTTGTGATTTCAGCCTTGTCATTTAAGACAATAACATCTTTGGATATTACATTTTAGCTTTCGGTTTGTTATTTTCCTGTGAGTGCTCTGTTCCTCTTAGTGTTTACATGAATTTGGGTACAGCTAATACCCACAGCAGCCATGCCGGCTAGCATCAGGTGAGCATGGATCCTCTTCCTGGTTTTCTGTCATGACACCAAAGCCTGGTTTCATGTGTTGTATGCGCAGCTACCAAAATATGTTGGTGATGGAGTCCCAGGACATCTGCATGGAGTGCTTCAAATCCAAGTGTGATGTGAAGAACTGTGGGCTCTGTTAGTTAATGTCAACAGATGCTCATAGTTTCTCATTCAACATCAGCGCCACTTCTGTGATCCAAAAAAGGCAGGTTGAGTTGGAGGGTAGGAGTGGCTCAACGAACTCCAGCCTCACTTACACTGACCTCTTAGACTTCACCATCCCCATCCATGGCATCCAACCGAGAGGCTCGGATCATTCTCGATTCTCAGCCTTTCAGTGACTCTGAGGATGAGGGGCACCTCTGATCTGCCATGGTAGAAACAGTTTTTGTCCAAGACTCACTGCCCATGCCTGGTCAACAACAGTGTCTGGCTGTACCCCTGTTGAGTCTGAGCATTTGGATTCAGTAGATAAGGGCTCTAGCCCATCAAAGTTATCTCCTGGCAAGATAACTGTCCTGGTGAAACCTTCACAGTACTTCATTTTACAGAATAGGCATGGTGGACAGACCCCCAGAGAGTCTTTCTATGAGGCTTTATCATTGGTCAGTTCCTCCCAGTCAAGTGCTGGTGAGGAATCTTCCAAAGAGAAGAGTTCTTTGAGCTAGCGGAATACTCTCTCCCATTCTTCCATGGAAGATGGTGACCCATACTGATCACTTCATGAGGATGGTCATTCCCTTTCTCCCCTGGGCAAGTGGCAGAAGATTCCAGAGAAAAGGCAATCAGAAGAAACATTCCCATAGCCCTTCTCCACACAGTTCCTCTGCTTGTTTTTGTTGATTATAGAGTTTGCTGTCAAGTTCTTATGGCCCTAATCACTCTCAAGAGAAAAAAATCCAAGACGCATGGAGGTAAACATGATTGCTGATAGCACGGGGCTTCCAACTGAAAGTGGCACCATCCACTATGCCAACTGAAGGAGGAACAGAACTAGACTCTGGAGATTGTGGCAACATTTTTCTGTCATCCTATGACCAATGCTTCCAAGTGCAGAGGAAAGCAAGCCCAAGACCCATTGCAACTTTTCTTCAGGTCATCGGTGTCTAGTGCTCTGCTTGTAGGCCTTTCTATATATCATTTCATCTCTGCCTCCACCTCTATTTGTGCCTGTGGTCCTGCCCCAGGCACCCAGTGGGTCAGTATAATGGCCTTTAGTTACTCCTACCAGATCAACAGGGGGCTCTCAGTCTGACAAGACAATGGAATCTGCCTCCCCTGGTTACTCACTGAAGAGTTCTGGTACCATATTTCAGGACCACCCTTGCCCAGCAAAGCTATCTGCTGAACTGAATCAACCTGATACCTTGTGTCTAGATATTGGTGTTGATGATTCCTCCAGTGAGGAGGATAGTGCTAATAGTCTTAGGACTTCTCTTTTCTTGCCCCTGGAGGACCTCGAGTCCTTTTTACACTTTCTGTAGTACACATCAGACACTCTTGCCATTGCTCTCCAGAAGTGTACAGTGGGGGAATCTATGAGTTTTTGATATTTTGTTGCAGAAGAGTTAACTTTTCCTGGACCACTTATTCAGCGTGTATATTATGGACCCTCTGATGTCGCTGTGGCCTCAATCATCAGTATTCTGTCTTAACTAAGGGATTCAGGGCCTTTATTGAGCACACATCACCCAAGGGGCTTGTGGTCAATGTGGTTATATGCCTCCTCCTTTACCTCAGATATCCAGTGTTGTGTGTTAGTTCTCCCCTTTATGTGTCTACTACCAAGGCTGAAGAGCTTCCAAAGGGTATCCAGGCCTCTACTCTATTATGAACTTGAAATTGACTCACCTTTGTCACTGAGACCATGAGTATTCAGTGCCCTACCCAGCAGGGGCACCTCACCTCCTTTTGTAACAGAAATTGTAGGAAGAGACAGAGGAATCAGCCTTACTACTACTGCATCAGTAAGGACAAGATGTAGGGGCAGTGGCCGTGGAAGATCCAATGCTGACAAAGACATTGACAGACCTGATCCTTCCTCAAAGAGAGACAAGGTGGGGGCACCCTCTGCCACTCCCCCATTCTTTCTCAAATTCCTGGTCTAGGGCTGCCTGACACATTTCCTGCCCCCAAAAATGATGATCACCAATTGATGATGACCCAAGACTATTATTCATGGTCTGTCCTTTAGACTCTGATTCACAGCTTCCCAGGTAACTCAACTGTCAACATGAGTGGATCCTCACAAACCACTTCAGGTGTTTCAAGAAGTCTCCTACCTCCTGCACCTTCATGCCATAAATTGAGTTCCACTGGGTGATGCCCATTGGGGGTATGTCTCCTAGTATTTCCTGGTGACAAAAAGGACAGATGGCTGGCACCCTATCCTTAACCTGTACGGTCTAATTCATTGTCTCAGAAGTAGAAGTTCAGTATGGTCAGCTTGAGTCAAGTCATTCCCTTTTTGGAACAAGGGGAATTAGTTTTGCACCTTCACACTGACGGACATGTATTTTCATATACCAGTCAGGGCTTCCCATCAAGAGTTCCTACAGTTCCAGATGGAGAACACCCTCTTCCAGTTTTGAGTGATGCCATCTGGCCTCTTGACTACACTCTGCATCTTCAACAAATGTCTGGCAGTAGTGACAGCCCATCATCCTCCGCAGGGGATCAGTGTCATCCCTTTTTTTGATAATTAGCTGCTTTGAGGCCAGTCATCTTCAGAGACTGAGACAGGTCACCTTGAGACTGTTTATACCTTCTTCAAACAGTTCTTTCTGAACCTGGAGATCTCTCAGCTGTCTGACAAAATGCCCAAAGTTTATCAGGGCAGAACTATACTCCTGAGTGGCTTGAGACTGATGTCTGCCTCAGGAAACTCTAGAACTGATAGAGTGTGTCTGCTACTTTCAGATCTGGGATGGTCACCCAAACACAGATTTCCGAAGACTTTCCAGCCTGATGTCATCGTCCACATTTGTGGTTCCATGGGCTTGGCTTTGCATGGGTCATCTCTAGTTGGAACTGAAGTTACAGCAGTCTTAGAAGTTGATACTATGTCCCAAACAGTTAAGGTAACACCAACTATGACTGATGTGTTTTCCTGGTGCCTAGACCAGGACCACCTAAGAGAAGGGATTCTCTTTGACTAGCTTCTTTCCATGCTGGTCCTCACTACTGATGCCTCACTTCTAGACTGGGGAGCTCACTTTGTGAATATGTAAGCACAAGGACAGAGGACTATCAGGAGAGATGACTATGCATCAAGAGATATGCACTTCAGGCATTCTCCTCAAAGTGGCTGGTCAATCAGTCCAGGTAAACACAGACAACATGACAGCCATGTCCTACATGAGCAAGTATAAGTGTGGGGTCCAAGTTCTCCAGTATCTGCTTGGAGGCTCTTGAGACCTGGAACCTAGCATTGAGTCTCAACATCCAAGCCCTCTGATGAAGCCTCCTTTGTTAGAGATGATACATAGGGGTATACTGCATTTATTTGCAGTGAATCGGTTAGAAACTCCTATGGTAAGTGTTCTGTTTTGTTTTGCTTGTTTCATAGTTTTAACACTTGACTGCTCATCACTCATTTAGCTGGGATGAGCAATGAGCTGGAAGACAGCCTGAGCTGTTACTACATCAGGATGTTGTGTGCAATATTTTGATTAAAGGGAACTCCACACATTGATTTCTTTGCATCCTGGGTGAACAGCAAATTGTTTCTCTTCTGCACTCAACTACCAGCTTGGGCATAATTCGGGAAAGAGCCCCGGCCCTGAATTGGATTTCCAAGTTTCTTTAACCCTGCCCATCATTTCCTTGGGGGTCCAAGGTCCTGATTAAAGACTGCTGAAAACAAGCACAGCTGATATCAATTACACTGGCATGTTTGAGGCAGCATTGGTATCAGGACCTTCTTTCCCCCATCACTGAAACTCCAGTCATTTTCTTGCTTATGCTGAAACTCCTCACTTGGTCCAAGGGAACAATTCAGCACCTTGACCTTCATCCTTGCATCTGATGGCATGGCTCCTCAGAGGCTAGCATTTGTGTTCCACAACCTCTTGGAGGAAGGTCTTTCAGTGTTGGAAGTATCCTTTAAGTCCTCCATATGACAGACTTATGCTTTTAAGTTGAAGAGGTTCTCTATTTGGTGATAGAAGCTTGGCCTCTCATCGTGGAGTGTCCTATTGCATAGATCCTTGACTTCTTTCGATCATTGGCTTTGACTGGACTGTGTGCCACCTCTCTCATGGTGCACTTGTCCTATTGCACTAACTCTTGACTTACAGTACTTTGGTTGTTGGTTTTTACTACGCTCTGTACTACCTATCACAAGGTGCACTAGACTGCTATCTAGGACTGTCAATGTAAAACAGGATTCTCAACCATGGTTTTGTACTGGGTTGTAAGTCGCTTCCTTAAGGGGCTGAACTACTTGTTTCCTCACCCCATCCTCCACAAACCTCCTCACATATAGTACCTTAACCCTGGTCCTCATCAAGTTCATCAACAGACCCTTTGAGCTCCTGGTGACTTGTGACCTTGGTTTGTTGTCATGGAAGCATCTTGCCTATTTAATTTTCCATAAAGACAAAATTATGCTGCACATCCATAATAAATTCTTGCCCAAGACAGTTATGGAATTTCACATGAACCAAACCTTGCAGCTGCTGGTGTTTTTTCTCTGACCTCATGACAGTTCCACAGTGAACAAACTCCATACTGCAGGTTGGATGTCAGAGATGATCTCCTGTTCTACTGTCCGAGAACTCAGGAGTTTAGAGGGACCATTTTACAGTTATTCTATGGCTCATGCTGAACCATTATAAGCCCATTCTGCTTCTAAGCAAACCATGTCTTGGTGGACTGTCATGTATTCTACATTGCTACACTTTGGCTTCACATATGTTGACTGTGAGTATCGCAGCTTGCTGCTTGAGGCATCCCTCTCAGTGAGATAAGCAGAGCGGACACCTGGCCATCCACACACACTTTCAAGATCTATTACAATCTTGACCTAGTGAAGTGCAGAACTACTCAGAGATCTCGGTGCCTGCAACTAGAAACTGCACAGACAAAAGAAAATCACAGCATGATGTGTTTTTTTTTAAGCCTATTAATCAGGACTTCAGTGCTCCCAGAAGCTGTGGTGTTATTTTGCACTTTCTCACTGCTGATAAAATAAATGAGAGGTATGTCAAGCAAAGCCTTTTGTGTATGGACCCTCATTTGTAGTGGTGGTGAGTGCCAGTGACTTTCTACAGTCCTGACCTGTAGGCTTGCAGGGATGTTGCTTTTGGGTCCTCTATCCTGAAATCTCTCTTCAAATAAGCTGAGGACTTTCACTGTATCCAGCCTGGGAATTGTTAGTAGTCAGCACTAGTAAAGCACATGGAAAAAATCCAGGCTGTTGCAAGACAAAGTTATTTACTTGTAAATAAATATTATTACTTTACCAATTCCCCTTCCACAGTCACGCTGCCCAGTTGACCTCCCTGGCTATAAACCCTCAGAATCTTTGTGCCAACAGAGCAGCTCCTCATTTCTCTGTGGTTCATTCAAAATACCTGGAGCATGGAGGTTGAGGCCGAGAGATATGGGGGAGAGCTGAAGCTCTACTCAATGAGAGCTTGATTGTGATTTTGTGCATGCTTAGTAAACTGCACTATTGTAACTGTGAAAGGAATACCAATACTGAGACACTAGTTGCATGTCTGTGCCATTGTCTTATCCCAGTGTTACTTTGAATTTAAGCCAGAGCATTGCTCTAACCAAAAAACTACACATGCCACAACAATGGTGCTGCAACATAATACACAGTATCAGAACAACAGATATGAAATTAAACTACAACAATTACTGTACCTGTACCAAAGCCCAATCTAATGTCAATCATAAATTCTGGAGAAGAAACATCCTCCTCAAAATTTAAAGGTATTATTTCGCTCCACATTCTAAAAGCCAACTTGAAAACATATCTCTGTTCATCAATAGGAAATTGACTGCTGTATCCTTCTCCTATCAATCTCCATTTGAGTATTCTCTTTGAAAAAGCCATTCCTCTCATTCCACCAAGGACATTAAGACTCCGTTTCTGTCGAACTGGGGACATCAGCAGTTCCAAAAACCTTTTTTTACGGATTACTGTGAGCAGGGTTCTGTTACTCATGGTCTGATTGGCTATCTCCTTGCTGCTCAAAGATGCTGTGTTATTGAGCGAGGTTGTCTCAGGGTAGAACTTTACTTGCAGGTTCTCTGTAAAGTTCTCCTTTTTTGTAACCTTATCCGGAACTCCACACCTTGGCCTATTCATTGCTGCTTTAGTAGCTTCATCTAGTTCTCCAGTTACAGGCAAATCATTGGCCTTTTGGAACTCTTTAAGTGCCAGTATGTAAGATAAATTCTTGTTTGAATATCCTCTGGATTTATCTTCTAATTGTTTTAATGCAGAAGTCTCCTCCTGCAATAAATCAAAAACCTCTGTTGATTCATGAGTATCATCTCTAGCTAAATGGGCATTCTGATCAGAGGCTTCTTCCCAGTTCACAGGCTCTATCCAGCCATATTTAGAAAGGAATTGCTAAAACAAAAGGAAAATTAGGTAGAGTGTTAAAAATGAAACTGAGAAACAGAGAGCAATCCAGACCTCATACATTTCCAATGTACACCCAGCACTCTCTTAAATCTTAGACTATATATACTTTAAAGCAACAGTACTAGATAATCAGGAAGTGATTATCAAAATTCTGTTTTTTGGCTGGAAGCATGCAGCCATAGGTCGGGTTTCCATATCTGTAAATATTTTTTCTAGCAATCTTTAGTTTTTCAGATATTTAAAATGTATTTCCATTGTGGTGGGTCCACAGTAATATGGCTGCTGCTTAATTTGCAGTCAAACTCCCCCCTCACATCACATCACATATTTTGTTTACTTCTATGGGACTCTGTACTACACATTCCCGCTATCTCTGTGTAGTGCTGTGAGCCATGCACATGTGCAGTTGGCAGCAGAGTGTTCCAATTCAACATGGCGGGTGGGAGAAATGTAAACAAAAGCAAATAAAAATGGAGCAAATTACAGAGTGATAGTACAGCAAAAACAAGAAAGATTACCAGGTAAGTGCTCAACAGAGCACAGAAAACAAACTGTTGCAAAAGATCCAATTTTTTATCTAGTACTGCTGCTTTAAGCAATAAAACAAAAGAGTAACTAAATGCATACTAAAAACAGAAAATTGAGTTTTTTTCAGTAACCATTCTGATAGGATTTATTTTAGAACTTTAGAAGATCTGATTCACAATCTGAATTCAAAATCTTAAAAATATGAGCAGGTGAGAAATACTTTCTGCATGCAAGCAATATAAAATTTCGGATTCCGGAAACAGATTTCAGAATTGGTTGAGTCTGATTTTATAATGTTTAGGACTGAGGATTTTTGATCTTCAGTTCTGGAAACAATAAAAACAGATTGGGATTTGATTAATTGTATTACGTTAATCAGATACTGAACAATCCTATCTGCAGTCCCCATACTGATGCAGCACATTGTTTTTCCTTTTTTTGTTCTTACTACTTTAGCAGGTGTGCTGTAAGGTAATGTCTGTTTTGGAAGATAACAAGTACAAAAATCTGCTAAAACAAACACTTACATGGGTCCACCACAGGGTCCAATACCTGGTCCATTACATTTTTCTGGCACCATCTGCAAACCCAGAAAATTTCAGCCTCATCTAGCCACAAAAACTGGGGTTTAATGCAAAAGTTACCAGCAAACCCTAACTAATGTGTAGCATACTGAATATCAATTTGTTTGCTGCTTTCAGTTACAGCTAAACAGAATGGCTAAAGTGCTGACTGCAGTTGTATGCTAGGAGTTACAGCACATCACTCCACTATGCCCTAGAAGATGATGTATCCAGCGAGAACTCATGCACAACTGTGAGAAATGCAAAGTTAGAGGGATCTTCCTTTGTGAACTGCCTGTACTGCAGGTTATGATGCCTGGAAACATGGGCCACCCAATATAATGACTGGGACCTGTCTGTACCAGGGTACAGGTTATTTCGTAGGGACAGGGTGATTGGGAAAGGAGGGGGGGTGGCACTATATGTGAAGGAAGGACTGAAATGTGTAAGGGAGGAAGGGGAGGAGGGTAGTACAGAGTCACTTTGGGTGCAAATCCAGGATTCCAAGAATAGGATTCTTAGAATGGGAGTGGGTACAGGCCACCATCTCAGATGGAGGAGTTAGACAGGGAACTAGCAGAACAGATCAGGAGGACCTGCGAGAAGGGTAGTGTGGTGATTGTGGGGACTTCAACATGCCAGGAGTGGACTGGAGCACCCCAACAACCAGGAACAGAAGGGAGCAGGTACTGCTGGATGCCTTCCATGACAGCTTCCTGCTGCAAATGGTCAGTGAACCAACCAGGTTAGGAAATACCCTTGACCTTGTGCTGGCAAATGGGGACTTTGTGAGAGAACTTACAGTGGAGGAACCGCTGTCAGGGAGTGATCACCACTCAGTATGGCTCACATTGGATATGGGCAAGGAAGGAGTGGAATCTGGCACAAGAGTGCTGGACTTCAGGAGGGCTGACTTTGGGAGGATGGGGGAAGTGGTAAAAGGGTACCTGGCCAGAATTCAATCTAGTATGGATACTAATCAGAGGTGGGAGCTCATAAAGCTGGAGATAGTGGAGGCAACCAAAACCTGCTGCAAAGCCCAAAAAGCAAGAAGGCTAGGGCTAAGAAACTGAGCTGGTTGAGCAAGGAGGTCATGGAAAAGGTAAGGAGGAAAAGAGCTTCCTTTAGCAAGTACAAGAAAACAGGGAGGGGGAGGACAGAGAGGAGTACTTGACAGAATCGAAGGAGGTGAAAAGGGGCAGTAAGGGGAGCCAAGCATCTCACGGAACTCAGGCTGGCACAAAGGCATTAAGAAGGGGAGAAGGACTTCTTAAGTACATCAGGGAGAAAAGGAGCTGTAAGGACCACATAGTAAGGATTAGGAGGAGGGGGTTGGTGGCAGGGTACTAGCATGGAAGTAATTAAAATGAGTACTTCTGCTCAGTATTTACTAAAGAGAAGAGGGGGGTGACACCCAAGGTGGGAGAAATGGCAGAAACGGGGGGGAGTGGTGACAGATGAGGAAATCAGGGAGGGCAGAGTTCGAGAGGGTTTGAAGGCACTGAGGGTGGACAAGGCACCAGGCCCAGATGGCATCCACCCCAGGGTACTGAAGGAGCTGGCAGAGGTCCTTGCAGGACCTTTGGCAGACCTATTTAATGCCTCACTACATTTGGATGTACCTCAGGACTGGAGGATGGCTCATGTGGTGCCCCTCCACAAGAGTGGCCCCAAGGATGAACTGGAAACTACAGACCAGTGAGCCTCACATCCATCGTGGGTAAGCTAATGGAGACTATCCTGAAGGAGAGGCTGGTGGCCTCCTAGAGGCCAAAGGACTACAGGACAGCAGACAGCATGGCTTCATATGTGGCAGATCCTGCCAAACCAACATGGTCAAGTTCTATGACTGGGTAACTAGGCAACTGGACAGTGGCCATGTAGTGGATGTCCTGTATCTGGACTTCAGTAAGGCATTCGACTCACTGCCACATGGAAGGCTGAGAAGGAAGTGAGTAGGCACGGGGCGGGTGCAAAGCTGGTGAGATGGTAGGAAACTGGCTGCAGGAAGGTAACAGAGGGTGGTGGTGGGTGGGGAACTCTCACACCAAGGGCAGTGATGAGCGTGTCCCACAGGCTCAGTGTTGGGAATCCAGTGTTGCTTTGGGATATTCATTGCAGACATATCATGGGACATCAAGAGCAAGATCAGTCTGTTTGCTGATGATACCAAGGTTGGCGCGGTGGTGGATGACCTAGGGGGATGGCAGGGGTTGCAGGATGATCTGGCAAAGCTTGAAACCTGGTCAGACACCTTTCAACTGGGGTTTAATGCCAAAAAGTGCAAGGTGCTGCATTTTGGGATGAAGAACCCAAGGAGGAGTTACCAGCTAGGGGGAGTGCAGCTAGCCCAGACAGAGGAGGAGGAGGATCTGGGTGTGCTCATTACAGGGTCAATGAACAACTCGGCACAATGTAGGAAGGCAGCAGCAAAGGCCAACAAAATGCTGGGTTGTATTGCAAGGGGTATATCCTCAAGGAGGGAGGAGGTGATTCTGCCACTGTATAAGTCATTAGTTAGACCACATCTGGAGTACTGCATGCAGTACTGGTGTCCATATCTGAAGAGGGACATTAAGTTACTGAAGGGGGTGCAGTGCAGGGCGACAAAGATGATCAAGGGGCTGGGGGACTTACCATACGAGAGGAGGTTGAAGGAGTTGAACGTGTACTCACTGGAGGAGAGGAGAGGCAGGGGTGACATGATTGAAACCTTTAAATACATGAAAGGGATAAACAAGATGGGTACAGAGGGGCTGTTCAAAGTAAGGGAGGGGAGGGTCTACCAGGGGCCATGATATGAGACTGGAGTGAGGAAGGTTCAGGAGGGAGATGAGGAGACACTTTTTTACAGAGAGAGTGGTGGCTGGGTGGAATGCGTTACCTGCAGAAGTGGTATGCAGTAGAACAGTGGACTGCTTCAAATGAGGATGGGACAGGACAAGAGGGAGGGTTAATGAAGGGGAAGGGTGGAAGGGAGGGCAGCTGCAGAATAAGGGGTGCTAGCTGCACATTCGAGCAGACTTGATAGACCTCTAGGCCTTTATCTGCTGGCAAATTTCGTATGTTCGTATGGATAGGATGTGGCAACAATGTGCTACAGGACTACTGGCCATGCTGACACTCTAGTCATTCTGTTTAGTTCTATGGCCATATCCCACTAAGTGAAGCCTCTGTTTTAATGATGACAGTGTTCCAAGTCAACAAGCTTTGTGCTTCTGTACAGCCAGCTAATGGAACCATACACAATAACATACAGTATGTAAGGACCGGGCACCCCCCATGTCTAAGGGTACATGGTGGTAGTCTCATCAGAGGAGTACTTGCCTTATACCATAGAATCTCTACCTGCACAAGCACTGCTACCACCTTGAGCCTGGGATGCTGGAGTAGGGGCATCACTTACCAAACACTGGTGAACTAGTAAACGAGCAATCACACAAAAACTGACACCAAACATGGAGCTGGGGTCATGCTAGGTGCATTTACTTATTTGGTGCAAATATTACACAGCCCAAAAGGATTTCCCTTTCTGTCACACCCCATACTATCCTTCCACAGTACAGTAATAGCTGTTTCCACTGTACCCTCTAATTTAACTGCATCTCCAATTTCCTTCCTCACCGTTCCAAGCTTCCCTTCAAAAACTTCTAGACAACATTTTACCAGGTTTACTACTGCACTTAAGAGGCATAGTATTTACATTTACTCACGGGATCTAGTCCCAGTACACTTACACTGTATATACTGTACATCTCTAACCTCACCTGTGGGGTCCCTAGAATCCTGGCACTCCCAAGACTATAAGTGTATGGCATGCTTCCAGGTAGGGCAAACACTACTTCTGGGGCAAACCCAAGCCTGCATGTGTCTCATCCTACCCTTGAAGGGTAATTTACATTGGGAAGCATGTCAGCATTATGATAGTTCTAATAATTGATCAGTTGATCTGCCATACCTGCCTCACTCTGACATGTACTGATAGTCTTAGTGGCCCAAAAGTACAGACTCCCTTGCATGGCCCCTCACATGTGGACTTACTGACCATA
The DNA here is from genome assembly GCA_016271365.2 of Neoceratodus forsteri. Classification (NCBI taxonomy): domain Eukaryota; kingdom Metazoa; phylum Chordata; order Ceratodontiformes; family Ceratodontidae; genus Neoceratodus; species Neoceratodus forsteri. The sequence continues at coordinate 334,263,003 of CM028135.1, read as the reverse complement.
ACTCTCGTCAGGCCCCCTCCTCTTGATGACCATTCAGTTGGCTACTTGCCAGTGGGAAACATTACACTACATTTGCCTAGGCCTAAACTGGGCATTTTCACTGTTAGGCTTACATACCTACTTACACCTGTACATTCGAACAATGGTTCCATTTGACTCATCAACTCTGCTATGTTGCTTCTGGCAAGAGTGGATCTGCAAGGATCCCAGTGACTACCCTTGAGGGGCAGCCCTTCACGCTCCCTGTTGTGCCATCTACTTCTTGTTCTCTCTGGGGTCCTTGAGGCCTTCCTAGGAGACCCATCCTTCTGGCACCTGCAGGTGTTGCTCCAGAAACCTGGATGGGAACTAATGCAATCTGGACCCAGAGACCCTGAAACCATCTCTAGGCCCACAGGCTCTTGCCTGGGTTGCAGCTGAAGGATGGATTCCCTTTCTGTTTGCTCTGCTATAAGAACCCAAGACCCACGCCTTGCTGCTTGCCTCCTCTTCTGACAGACAATCAGGGAAGGATAGAACCATGCATATTCATGACAGAGCTTTACCTCTTCTAGCTAAACCAGAACTACACAAATATCCAGACATGCTGTCACCAAGCAAGGGGCCCCTCTATAGGACAACTCTTGGGGTCAAATTTAACCCTACAAGAGCCCTCTAGTAACCGGTCTTGAGCTGAGTGAAGAGAAAGACTGGTTACACATAGTAACATTAATTTAAGGTCAGAAAGGACTGTAGGTTCAGCATGTCTGCCTCCTGCTTCATAAGCAGGTATGAATAAATGTACTTTGTAAACGTGTACTAACTTAAAGGAGTTCTCTACCCACTCTGCTACCCAGTATAGCCAATAATTTCCTTGGTAAGCAGAAATCTACCAAGGCTAAAAATTGACAGCCTGTACTGTCTTCCTGTCCACTGTCTCCATGAGTAGTCTGTTCCATAAGTTCACCATTCTCCAGAAGTGCTTTTTTTTTTTTTACTTTCTTTCTTTATCCCTCCTACCTCCTCAAGGTGCCCACTCCTTCTGTCCACTCTTTTCCCCCACTCCACCTTCCATGGGATCAGCCCCTAGAGTGCCTCCTCCTCTTCTTCCCTCCTGCACAGTGGGGTCTGTCCCTTCTTGGTGGTCTTGGATGGAAACGGAGCGACTTTCATCCAGGGCTGCTGAGAGGTGTTTTTCCATTTTCTCCCCATTAATCCCCTGCCCTCTGAGACGTCCAGTGCTTGGGACATACGTCCCGAGTGGTGGCATGCAGATGCACGCCGTGCCTCTCATGCACCGTCCAACGTCTCCCCTCCCTGACTCCGCCGAACGGAGCCACCTCCATCCCTTCCTGTTGCCGGTGCTTCCACTGGCTATGGAAGGGATGCAGAACGCAAATGCGTTCTTGGTCACCCACCCCTGAGGGAGGAGAGCATCCATTGGGACGCTCGATCCTCCCTCTCCCCTGCCGACCCCTGGCCACCCGAGTCCATTCCAGAACCCGGGTCACCGGCGTAGCACCAGGTGTGGCATCCAGTGCCTCAACCCTCAGCGCCACTGGGCCGACGGAAGAAGTGATTTCTAACATTATCCCTGAATTTATTACCTTTAGGGTATGTCTCTATGACTTGCCGGAGGACAACAGATCAAACATTTCTGCTTGATCTTTTCAATACCCTTGAGTATGCAAAAACTGAGGTAATGTCCCCTCTCAGTCTCCTTTTCTCTAGAAGGAACACATTAATGGTGACCAGCCTCTTCTCATTGCTTTTGTCTTCCACACACGGTGGGCGTACGTTGCACCATCTCGACTGCCTCAAAGTCCTTTTTGTATTGAGGATCCAGAACTGCACACATTATTCCAGGTGGGGCTTGACCAGGGCCTTCTAAAGATACAAGATAACTTATTCTACCCTGCTGGTCACCCCTTTTTTGATGCACGCAAGCCTTATGCTGACCTGTATGACAGCAACTGCACACTGTTAGTCATGCTTTATCACCATGTCTACTATGACCCCGAGGTCCTTTTGCTCATGCACTGCAGCAAGAGGAGTCCCACACAGTGTGTAGGTCCTACCTCTGTTTTTCCTCCCCAGGTGTAGCACCTTGCATTTGGCTACACTGAATCTGAGACTCCAGGAGTCAGACCAGTTGCCCAGCTTGTTCAGGTTATCCAGAAGTATCTCCCCATCCTCAAAGGAGCCCACCACCCTGGCCAGCTTAGTGTCATCAACAAACTTAAAAAGCCCACTAGATACCCCAGATTCCAAATTGTTGCTGTAAATATTGAACAGCAGTGGCCCCACCAAGATTCTTGACTGATACAACTGAGCACCTCTCTCCACACTCAGAGTAGTGCGATTCCACCACCACCCTCTGCATCCTGTCCCCAAGTCAGTTAGTAGTCCACCTTTGGTATGCCTCATGTATACCACACTGGTGAACTCTGACCACAAGCTTGTCATGCACCACAGAGTCAAAGGCCTTGCCGAAGTTCAGATAGACCTTGTATACTGACCAGCCCATGTCCACCACCCTAGTCACCCCTTGAAGATGGTGATCAGGATGGGCTGCCATAAGCAGCCCCTCATGAAGCCATGCTGAGGAGGAACAAGGAAAAAGGGCAACAATTTCACTGGTTGAGAGAAATACTAAGTTTTACCAGTTATATTTATTTGCAATTAGCATTAAATAGATGGCGGGATGACCCCATGAGACACAATATCCTGTATGTGTGTGTTCTCTTGGTACATCAGTGTACAAAAAGCATTAAAGACCTGATCCAGAGATGGGCTGCCATACATGACTTACATACTGCCTTGGTCATGCAGGTCCTCAGAGCCCACCTCCCTGATTCTGCTCTGCTGCGAAAAGAAACACACTCACACACACACACACACGCACGGACGATCTGTTTGGGTTCAAAAGGCCACAACACAGATGTACTCATAAAATCAAAATTAAAATATACAAGGCATGGAATACCCACAATTTACATTTATATACATGGATTTTAATGTAGAAAATCATAATACATACAGTAGATACATAGACAGTGTCGGCAGATAAGGGCCTATGGCCCACCCAGTCTGCCCATTTGAGCTTGTAAGTTCAGTTTATGTTTTCCAAGTAGTCTGTTGCCCCTTACCCCTGACCTCCAGAATTCCTTTATGTCTATCCCATGCATTCTTAAATCCCGTGATTGTTTCAGCCCCCACCACTTCCTCTGGCAGGGTGTTCCACTTGTCCACCACCCGCTCTGTGAAGAAATTCTTCCTCACGTTGCCTCTGAATCGTCCTCCTCCAACTTCATCCCATGCCTCTAGTCCTGGAACATCTTTTTCGCTTAAAATAGTGTATTCCTGCACCCTGTTCCTCCCTGTAAGATACTTGTATGTCTCTATCATATCCCTCTCTCCTCCTTTCCTCCAGGGAGTACATGTTCAGTTCCTTCAACCTGTCCTCATAGGACTTGTGATGCAATCCATGCACCATCTTTGTTGCCCTCCTCTGAACCTTCTCTATCCTGTCTATGTCCTTACGGTAGGTAAGGTCTCCAGAACTGTACAGTGTACTCCAGGTGGGGCCTCACTAGTGTCTTGTATAGTGGAATTATGACCTCTCTTTCCTGCTGGTGATGCCCTGCCTATGCATCCCAGCATCCTATTTGCTTTACCTGCTGCCCTGTCACACTTGTTTCTGCCTTGAGGTCATCAGAGATGATAACCCCAAGATCCCTTTCCTGCTTGGTACATGCTATATCCTCACCCCCAAACTGATATATTGTGCCAGGGTTTTTGTGCCCCATATGCATTATTTTGCACTTCCTTGCATTGAATTTCAACTGCTAAACCCCTGACCATTCTTCAAGTTTCTGCAGGTCCCTTCTCAATCTGTCTACACCCTCTGGTGTGTCTACTCTGTTACAGAGCTTTGTGTCATCAGCGAACAGTGAAATTCTGCCTTCTGGGTCCTGTGCAATGTCACTGATGAGGATATTGAATAGGACCGGTCCCAGCACTGATCCCTGTGGTACCCCACTGGTCACTCTTCCCTCTGTGGAGTGACAGCCATTTACCACCACCCTCTGTGTCCTGCCAACCAGCCAGTTACCTACCCACAACACTGCTGTCCTGCCCACACCCATATTCCCCAGTTTGTGCAATAGTCTTCTATGTGGCACAGTGTCAAAGGCCTTGCTGAAGTCCAGATAGGCCATGTCCACTGCCCTCCCCTGATCCACCTCACTAGTCACCCAGTCAAAAAATTCAATGAGGTTGGTCTGACATGACCTCCCCCTGGTGAAACCGTGCTGCCTTGGGTCCTGTAGTCCATTGACAACCAAATGTTCCACCAATCTCTTCAGTAGTGCTTCCATGATCTTCCTCTACCGGTGTGAGGGCTGACTGGTCTGTAGTTCCCCGCCTCCTCTTTGTTCCCACTTTTGTATAAGGGGACTACATCTGCTATCCTCCAGTCTTTGGTACCTCCTGTTTCCAGTGATCTGCTAAACAGGATAGACAGAGGTTCAGCCACCACCTCTTAGTTCTTTAAGGACCCTGGGGTGCACCTTATCTGGCCCCATTGCTTTATCAACTCTTATTACTTCCAGTTCCTTCAGGACCCTTTCTCGTGTAAAGGGACTTGTGTTCATTTCTGCACCATTCTCACCCCTTGTACTCCGTTCAGACCCATTACCCTCCTCTTCCTCAGTAAAGACTGAGCAGAAATACCTGTTCAATATGTCAGCTTTACTGTTGTCATCCTCCACACATAATCTGTCACCAGAATGGTACTATGATAATGAGGGCCTCAGAGCCAGGTCACCTACACCATTTTTGCCCCAAGCCTGGGGGGGTAGTCACAGACTCCTAGAAGGCCCCTCCCACCTCAACTGCCTGCAAAGTGAAAAAGCTTCCTCCTATTTTACCCCACCCTGCCTGCCCCTGACAAGGTGGAGAACACGCTCCCTCTTCTGCCTCTCTGACCCTCCATCGCACAGCTTCAGACCAGCAGGGGAAGGGGTTACATCTTTAGCAGGCCTGCCCAAGGCACTCTTACCTGCCACAGGAAGAACACAGCAAAACCTTACCTGTGTTCCCCTTCACCACACACCAGCGCTGCTCTTTTAACACTGGTGGCGGTCACTCTGATAGATTATGATTAACAATGCATTTTGTAGAGATACAGTGGTGCCAGCCAGGATGCAACACAGCAATTCTGCAGTAGATCACAAAATGCTGCAATATACTGTAGGGAACTCTGTTGTTCAATAGCAAATAAGCCCTTTTGCTGTACAGTATTTTGAGACATCACTTTATGCAAGTTACTAAGTTGCATTGTTGCTGGCTCCACTATAAACTGAATAAGTTGAACCCAATGTCAGGTGTACGCATGGGCTTTTCTTGCCACCTGTCCATCTGACAAATATGCCCACATCTTATTTAACTTCAACCTCACCCAGTTAACGGTCTTGGGCTCCTGGGTGTGGCACCAAACCAGGTATGGCAGCATATCTAACCACACCAGTAGGCACTTGGGCAGCAGGCCTGCACAGTCCCGCTTGATCCACGGGATGAGGTCCAGCAAGGCCTGTGATCCCATGTTATTACCCCGCAAGACTTCCTCCAATTGATGAGTTCATTTGGCCTTACACAGGTGGTTACCACTGCAAATCATATTCATGGTCATTCCTTGGACCTGGTCTTCCTACTGGGGATGGAAATCACTGACTTGGTGGTAGAACCAGTCAGTTGGTCAGACCATCATACTATAAGGTTGAAGTTCGAGGCACCCCCCTCAATAGACCTGCACCTATGGAGATGGTCCCATACCACACTTTAAGGAGTTTGACTCCATATGGTCTTATGGAGGTACTGGACCTATCAGGTTTAATGAGTGTATGCGAGGAGCTGGGGGAACTGGTACTTGCATATAATAGGGCAGTGACTGGAGCCCTTGACTCCTTATCTCCTGTCTGTGTTCACCTCCTCTCCCTTCACCAAAAGTCCCCATGGTTTGATGGGACTTTAAAGGAGATGAGGCTAGGGGGTCGAAGGTTGGAGTGGTGTTGGCAGAAATCTATTCTGGAGGGTGACAAGCTTAGGTTGATGGTCCATTATAAAGACTATCAATGGGCAATCTCCTGTAAGAAAGCAGAGTTCCTGTCCAAGGATACTGCCACGGCAAAGAATCGACCAGTTCAGCTCTTCAGAACTGTTGACAGGTTGTGCAATCCAACCTGCCTTCAGTCACTGGGAGCTTTTTCACAGGTTAAATGTGATGAGTTTGCTCAGTTCTTTGCAGATAAGATTGTCACCATCAGGTCGGAGATCCGATCAACACACTCAAATGGGCCTTGTGGTGATGGCCAAGAAGTTACAGGCACTCGGCCTGTCTGGTCTGACTTCAGCCAGCTGGCATTTGTGGATGTTTTGCAGGTCATCCAGGGATAAAGCCTGACCTACTGCAGTTTGTATCCATGCCCAATGTACCTCCTAGTGGGGTATGTTGATGTCATCGGCCCGGTCCTTGCTAGGATAGTCTGATGTTCACTGGAGACAGGGGTGTTTCTGGAGCCCCTGAAGGAGGCGGTAGTAGTAACACTCCTGAAGAAACCTTCTCTAGATCCGGACTGCCTAACAAACTACAGACCTGTCTCTAACCTGCCTTTTGTGGGCAAGGTTATTGAAGAAGGTGGTGGTGGCACAACTGGATGACCATTTGACAATGCATGACATCTATGATCCTCTCCAATCCTGTTTCAGAAAGAGGCATAGTGGCGAAACTGCCCTTGCTCAAGTATTGAATGATCTCCTTATAGTGAGGGATCGAGGGAGCTGTTCCATCTTAGTTCTCTTCAATCTCTCTGCAGCATTTGACCCTGTGGACTATGGGGTGTTGCTAGAGTGCCTGGAGATCTTCTGTGGACTGTCTGGTACAGTCCTCAGTTGGTTTAGATCGTTCCTCACTGGCAGGATGCTGAGAGTAGTGTTGAGGATTTACTCCTGGGCCCCTCTCCCCCTGTCATGTGGGGTTCTGCAGGGCCCCATCTTATCCCCCATGTTGTTCACAGTGTATATGCTGCCATTTGGGGGACATTATAAGGTGGTATGGGCTGAGTTTTCACTGCTATGCAGATGATACTCAGCTGTACATGTCATTCATGCCTGGGCAAGGTGAAGCAATCTCAGTCTTTAACAACTGCCTCTCCGAGATTTGGGGTTGGATGAGTGCCAGCTGGTTGAAGTTGAACTCTGATAAGACCAAGGTGTTGATAGTGGAGCCAGGTCACCAAGGCATGGGGTTTCAGGCTGGTCAGCCATCTGGGCTTTGGCCTGGAAGTGATCAGCTGCTTGCCTCTAATCAGGTGCGAAATCTGGGGGTTATGTTCAATAGTGGCCTGACATTAAAATGTCAGGTGTCAGCAGTCATAAAGACCTCATTCTACCATCTGAGTAACATTGCCCGGATTAAGCACCTGGTTCCGCCTGGCAATATGCCAGCTTTGGTTCGTGCCCTTGTAACTTTGCACCTTGATTACTGCAATGCCCTATACCTAGGGCTACCGGGGGTTGATATCCGCTGATTGCAGCTAGTGCAGAATGCGGCAGCCAGGTTGTTGACTGGTTTATCAAGATCTTGCCATTATCACTCCTGTGCTCCATAGCCTACACTGGCTGCCGGTATATTGGTGGATCACCTTCAAGGTCGGGTTACTGACCTATAAGGCCCTGCATGGACAGGGACCTGGCTACTTGCAAGATCTTCTACACCTCTACCACCCCCTCTGCCCACTCCACTCAGCTAATGCGGGATTGCTAGAGGTTCCCAGGGTTTGGTTAAAGACTTCTGGGGTGTGCACTTTTGCTTTTGTGGCCCCCACCCTGTGGAATGCTCTACCTCATCGGATTAGAGAGTGCCTAACAGCTGACAGTTTTAAGACTGAATTAAAAACATGCCTGTTCAGCCAGGCATTTTCTGATGGGAGCAAGGCCTAGTTGTACTGTCTTCTGGTTTATATTTACTAAGATTGGCCCCTATGCACTAATGGGCATAACTTACGTGCCAAAAGCGCTTAACCCACCTGTGCAGCTCTACACCTGTGGACAGATGTGCACCACCCATTATTTACTAACGGCCACCACCTGTCCACGGCTCCACCCCCCGGTACACAGGTCCACACAGGATGGCCGTGGGTGGAGTCGCAGACCCAGCCAGGCATCCAATTGAATGCATTGCATGGGTCCCACAGAGGACCTCTAGCACAACAGCGCAGGTCCAGGTGCGAGAATGCCTACCGCAGGCACCCAGACCCACGTGGCATTTCTCCATCATCTTGTGGACCCTCACACCAGCCTTCTCTGCAAGGCACCCTCCTAGCACACAGGCAGCCCCCCGGCAGTGGAACCCTGCCCTACGGGCTTCCCCCCCAGAACAGCTGTGCCCAGACCCCGTAGTTGCATCCCCCCATAACCCCCGACCCTGTACCCGCACCCCCGAGCCCCACTGTTGGCCAGATCCCCCAACACACAGGTACCCTAATTCTAGGTGTCCACTGCCGGTACTCCCACCCCAGATTGGTGATCAGTGTACCCTCATCACTGCGGCATCGACATACCTTTGCCTGTACCTTCCCATCAGTGCCATGGCTATGAACAGCCAGCAGTACAGTCCTGCTCACACCTCCTTAGCCACCAGCAGTCCAGGTGATGCTGGGTGCACGCTGCCTATTTATAGGGGTGCGCTCCCTGCAGCACTTGGATGGCCGGTGGCCGAGGAGGTTTGAAGAGGGCTGTGCCACTGGCCATTCCTGACTGCGGCACTGACGGGCAGGTACGGCAGTGGGGGGGAGACTGTCATTGCCACGGTGGGTGGGGGGTCCTGGATGCCAGGTCCGCTGGGGGCTGCCTTGTGTTGGGGTGGGGGGTACTGGATCATATGGGGGCTGGGTGGCATGCGTTGTTGGGAGGGTTTGGAAGGTCAGAAACTGGCAGGATGGGTGCTTTGCCTGGGTGTAGATCCACAATGGCAGACCACGTGTGCCGTGTTGTGTGGGTACTCACCCGATCAGCTGCCCAGCCCTCCCCATCTGCCTTGTGGGCTGGGGCAGTACAGAGACTTAATTCCAGGTCCCACAGTGTCTGAGGGATGAAGTCTGTGGGGGCACGCTGTGGGTCATGGCAGGGTCCCTGCTGCCATAACCTGCTCTGCACTATGCACCCCCTCCCCGCAGACAGCACTATGCGCCTTTGTGACTGGCACGTAGTGCCAGCCCACCCCTAGCATAACCCCTGCCCGTCCCTCAGCTTGTTATTGTCCATGTGGCTGGGGGATCGGGCGCACAACTGTCTTGCACCCAGTTCGTGAACACCACATGGAGTCTGTGGGACCCTGCTCTGTGGCATTCATGTGTATTGATGCCAATGTGCCTGGTTTACACGGCGTGTTGGCATCATGCATAGGGCCCATTATCTTTAGATTATGTTTTTATTCATTGATGTTTGTATTAATTTTAACCTGTAAGATGTGAAGCACTTTGATCTAACTGAATTGCCCTGAAGAATAACATTTTGCTTGCTTGCTTGAAAGTGCACAACTAATAAATTGGGTACCTCAAATTTCTTTTTCTGCAGCTGGATGCAGGGCATGAGTTGTTCCCATCTCATACCCCACACCACAAACTGCCAAACTGTGGCATCCTCCTAGGGTGACTCCAAGTTCATCCTCTCCCTCTTCCATGCACAAAATATGTAGGAGGACCCCACTATCCAAATCTATGTCTGGGACCTAAACCCTAAGAGCATATGAAGAGGGGAATAAAAATAAAGTTAATTTTGTTCTTCAAGTGGCCTGACATAGCTCCTAAATCAACCAGACTGTCATCTCCTGATTCTTTTAATATCCCCCTTAGCCATATCCAGGCTGGTGGCCATGCTGTTAGCCCCAGTCCTGAATGAATGAATGTATCCCATACTGTTGTAGATCGAGACCACAAGCACCCAGGGAAATCTTCAGCACCCTGCCAAACTGACAGTGGGACTGCTGCACCCTGTCAGCATGGCTCAGCATTTGTCCATACCCTGTCAGCAGGATGGTGAGGAAGTCTGCCAATGCCCAAATGGGGAAGATGTCTGCTTGCGCCAGCATCCTGAGGATGATCTGCATCCTCTTACCCTGTTGGTTTGCCTTTCATCTGTGAAGCAGTATGTTCACCCTGTCACGTTGTACTGACAAATCCTCTCTCATGAGCCCCCCCTACCCAATCTATTTTTCTAGCGATCACCAGCTTGCTTACTTTGAAGGACTCAGAGAACACCAGGCAGAATGCCATGTGAAAAAGCCTACCTTCATATTCACTACCCTGCCCCAGTAATCTGCAAAAAAGACGTAATCCCAGCCTGTCTGGGCATTGCATTGACCGTGATTTCCAGCACTGTCCACAGAAAACCTAGAACATTCCTGACCGACACCATCAAGGGGCCTTTTACCCCTTGTGCCCTTCAGAAATCCATGAACTGCCCAGCCCCTTAGCTATACACACTTCAAGTCCCAGGGGATCTCAACCTCAATATTACTAGCCAAACCTCACCCTGCTGCAATTGTACAGGTAGGGTCAGAGGATCCTCCTTGGCCTCAGGTGCCAGCATCCTGAATCTGCTCCACCGAAAGTGAGAAAGCAAATCAGCAATCTAGTTATCAACTCCCAGAACATGACTAGCCTTGAAGGTGATATTATACTGTAGGCAATGCATTGCAAATGCCATGTACCCTTTCACAGCATGCAGACTGTTTATCACCTGCACAACCCCCCCTGTTGTTTGACTAAACGACAATGCTTTTGTTCTGCAGCCTTCCTCCTATACCTCCAGGGTGACCACAATAGGGAAAAATTCCAGGAAGGTCAATTTCCTGGTCAGGCCCTTGTTGTTCCACTCCTATGGCCATGTGGCTGGGCACCACCTGCCTTGGCAGTACATGCTGAACCCCAGGCCACCTAAGGCACTGGTGAATCACTTCAGCTCCCAGTTAGAGGTAACTGGAGTTTGCCTCAAAGCCACACCACAAAAGTCAGCAAAAATCTCCCCAAGCTCAGCTCTCATGCCCTTTTTAACCTGGATGAAGTAGCGAGGTGAGCGGTTCCAAGCCACTTTACTATTCAACCATGACCTTTGTAACTGCCACCGTGTGACCTTTTTGACAGCCCTTACTTTTCACCTCAGCTGTAAGAGCTTCTGCATCTTGTCCCATTTATTTAGTTTTTGTTGACCGGGCAAGTGCACTAGACAAATTCTTGCCTATTTTCAGGCACGACCTGGGGGGAGGGGAATACAGATGAATGTCAACTGACGTTGAACCAGATAAAGCTGTTGGTGGTATTTTTAGTGAATGGGGGGAAATTTGGCCAGGCACCAGGAAATTCACCTACTGCATTGCTGTCAGTAGGGGGAACCTATGGCCGCTGCAATGGCTAGTCCAGACTTGCAGTCGGAGAGGATGGAGGTGCAAGCATTACAGGAGACTGGAATCTCTCAGACAGATTGTGGAATGGAACTGGAGCATTTGGTTGAGAATTTATTAAATTCAGACGATTTAGGTAATACCCCAGCTGAATTTTTTTCTACGGAGGATCTTACAGTAACTGCAAATAATGAGGAAATTATAAAAACAATGGTGGTTTAATGGAAGACGCTGAGCAAGAATTACGTCTGATATTGCAAAAAGAAGAACAGAGACATGCTCGGGGAAAAAAGTAAATTGCAAGCTAAACTCGCTGAGTTGCAGCATTCAGCTTTAAATGTCAGCTCAGCGGAGACGCCTGTCAGTGCAACCTCTGATGCAGCAGGATCAAAGGCCCAGCTGGGGCCAGGTGAGTCTGTCAAAATTTGTACTGTTTCTTCAGGAGAAAAAGGGGAGAGTCAGCCGGCTGGCAGTTTAAATGCTGAGAATCAAAGCGTGTGCCTACAGCCGAGTCCCTTAGTCACAAACATCAAAGTGAATATGGATAATATAAACAGTTTGAATGCTCCGATATCTACCTCAGTAAAAAATGAGCACACAACTAATGGCCTTGCTGACACTCACCAGATCCAAATAAATAAACCTCTGTCAAAAACTTTGGGCTTTGTGGCCTTTCCAGACGTTCCGACGGCTGTCAGGTTTCAGACTAACAATTTGGAATCCCAAGCAACGGCTACACAGTTTTCATTTATGAATCTGAATAAAATAGGTCAAAAGGACATAAAAAAGGATAAAAGACTTGCTCAGACTCTAGCTAAAAGACAATTAATTATTGAAGCCTTAAAAGACGAACTGGTATTGACAAAAAAATCAGCTGAGCAGCTAGATTCAACAATGGACTCCAGGCAAAGCGCTGTCTCAATCAGGTTGGAAGCAAAGCCCTGCTGGGACTTGGGTCCCAGATCCAGAATGGAACAATAAAATGCCGTTTACTCCCTCTTCTTCCACATGGGTTCCAGGGCAGGACCCGAAGCATATGACTAAAGCCTCTAATAATAATGAAGTATCTTGCCCAATATCTGCAGATTTACCAATTTCACATAAATGTGAAAATGAAATTCCTCCTCAGGAGGTGGAAGCTGAACCCATAAATCCCACGGGACTAAACGTAAGGGATTCCAGTATAGATCCTCAAATGGAAAATGATCAGAATCAAGGTCGTCCCACACAAAAACAACCTTTATTATCAGAACTGTCTGCAAACATAAAGAAAGAAGCTGCTCCCGGGAGGAACACAGTGCAAATCCGCTACAAAGGCGGTATGGAGGACAGGCCAGACAGACATTTTGTCAGAAAAGTCTTACTTAAGGATTCTTTAAGGTTATCCCCTCGTGAGGTGTTTGCTTTTATAAACATCTCGGGAGAGGATAACTTTGACATAAGTTTTCGTTCAGCCCATTTTCTAGATCTTTTTTGGGAACGTTATACCCAGGTTAAATATTCTCCCATTTGGACCGCTTTTGTAGTCATACCACTTTCCAAACCTCTGGTTAAATTCATTAC